>CAMOHE010052554.1:13297-23850 GCA_946598075.1 Artocarpus hirsutus | reverse complement strand
AATCAGGTGAGAAACGGGCCAAAAATGATAAAAAAGTACAACCCATCAGTAGGCCTAGGGCCTCGCTATTAGATATATATGCCCTAAGGAGTAAAATGTTGTAATATGTTTTGGAGACATTTTGTCAATAAAGAATTTGTTTATTGTTTATATACCAAAGGTTGAAAAAAGGATTAAAAATATGGATTGTAGAACTTCAAGAGTCACAAATGCTATTTCAAATCCATCGGGAGTCGTTGGAAGCAAATCAGGTGAGAAACGGGCCAAAAATGATAAAAAAGTACAACCCATCAGTAGGCCTAGGGCCTCGCTATTAGATATGTATGCCCTAAGGAGTAAAATGTTTTAATATGTTTTGGAGACATTTTGTCAATAAAGAATTTGTTTATTGTTTATATACCAAATGTTGTCCACTTTACGTTAATATTTGTTGAATGTATGTTAAACAAACAAAAATCTGAGACTGTTAGTCTAAACTTTTAAGAATCAGGCATATGCAGATAGTTTATGCGAAAGACATGATTCTAAAGGTAATGGTCTAATCATAAGATCCGCAAACAAGGGAATAAAGTTGGGCATTTTATTCGTGCTAAAATTGTTATGTTGTCTACATCCCTAAAGGGAGATAGCTTGTTTTGGCCATCGAAGTTAGACTCCGTGAGTATAAACATGGGTGCATTATCATAGGTGACGATTATTAGATCATGACATAAAGTGGAATTGATTTGGATTAATAATTTCATTTGTGCTAATCTATTCATTTTAGACAATTATATATGTTGTATCTTAATTCTAAAATGACTAATAGGCCCGTTATCTTGTCTTGTGTTTTTTGACGTACCATAGAGTGATATCTTGACTTTGTAATGGTACATATACCGGTATGTTAGATATATGACTCTTGATAGCGTAGACCTGTTTTTCATAAATATAGAATCCATAGCTTCATTGGTGGAGTCAATGATATTCTCTTATATGTGTTATCTTGTAATTGAAGAACTAGAGCGCTCAACCATTCGAATGCATAAGTGTAACCAACTGGTATACTGTCCTTAGATGGTAAGTTTTCTAATGGTGAGATAATAGAATGTAAAATAAAAATAACTGGGAAGGTAAGATGGAATTTATTCTTAAGCCGATTATGAATATCCTGTGGGGATACAACACATTATGATATGTCATGAACACTTAGCTAATTTGGAACTTTGTAATTTTATATGGTTCAAGTGTACAACTGTAAGCTTTTAGTGGAGTAGCGTTAGACATGATAATTATAAAATATGTATATGGGATATTGTATTTTACAATTATTGGAACTTAAACTATATAGGTCTATTAGGCTCCTTATGCTAGCTCATAATAAATCCTATAATGATATGGCGTGCTTTTCTAATAAATTGGTGACTTATGTTAAATTATTAGGCCCCTTGTGCTAGCTCATAATAAATCCTATAATGATATGGCGTGCTTTTCTAATAAATTGGTGACTTATGTTAAATTGTTAGATTGGCTAAAATTCGATAGGATTAGATAATTTACATTGAATTAATTTTGTAAATTAATTCAATTAATTCAAGATAAACTTGTTGAATTATTGGGAATATTTATGTTCCCTAAGATTATTCAGATATGACTATTTTAATCAGATAACTTTTCTATTGAATTATTTGAATTAAAACTGAGGTTCTTTTTAAAGAATCTTATGTGGGAAATAAAAGATTCTTAGGAATTATGATATCATAAGTTCGGTAGGGTGATCCATTAGTTCGACCTACCAATAGAGAAAGTTCAGCAGGCCGATCCGTTAATTCGGCCTGCCGATCTAATGATTATTTGATCACAAGTTTTAAATGCGATTTTATCAGATGTTGATCCAGATTCTAATTTTTGAGGCCTTATCTAATAATAACAAGTCTTGGGTCCAATCTCTATGAATAGAGAGTGAGTTTTCTCAATTATTTAGTTCAGTTGAGAAGTTAAGAGTAAGTGTTCTAGTGCTAGATACTCTGAAACTCCCTGAAAGCTATTGTTCACAATCACGAACCTTTACTTTGGGTCTTTTCAATTGGTTGGAAGGAGTGTCACTAGGAAAAAGCTATACGACGTGTGCTCACACACACTTTGATCATGTATAGATAATAGAAAAAAAGCCCTGTTGGTTGAGGCCTTTCTAGAATGTTCTTTTTATCACTGATTGCAGAAGCTCTTTGGCATGCAAAGGTTAGTAAGATCCTATTAATTTATGTATGTAATACATCAAGTTTCTGTTTTCGAAAATACTCTGATTTAAATTATTTAAAATTCCACTGTGTACTTGTTTTCTAAGGCTCACCCCTGTAAAAGGAAAGCCTACGGCCGCACCGTAGCATAGAACGGGCGTGTGGCCGCGAGCAATTATTTCCTGTGCCTGCGTGCACCCTTAGGTAGTTCAAAAAGTCCGTTCCGTGCCTAACCGCAAGGGGAACTTAGCGCCACCACACATCCCTTTGTCCTAGGCTCGAATTTTACCTGAATTTGATTCAAACTTACCCATTTTCAACCAATAAGACTAAACCTATAAATACCACTTTAGAAACACAATTATATCAGTTTTCCATGAGTTTTTATTAGTTTTCCTTAGGTTTTAATAGTCTTAAAAAATGAAAAAGAAGAAGAATAAAAAGTGGAGACTCAATGGCAGCTTAAAAGATGTTCGTTTACGTAAAGATTCTTGATGACACAACCTAGTTCTTTCTTTCATTCTCTTCCCTTCTCTTTTCATTCATTTTATTTAATTTTTCAATTTTTTAGTTTCGTTTTGTTTTTGGTTGAAGGGAATTCAAAACCCTAGACACAATCATATGATTAATTTATAGAATTATTTTTCAATTTTCCAATTGAGATTGTTTATGTTCTTCTATTATTAATGTTCATGATTATTTTCTTGTTTTGTTTGTGTGTGCAATTGACTAAGACTTAAAAATATTCTATTACTAGATTGAAATGCTTGATCTATAATTGTCCTGTTATTCTAATCATTAGTAACGAATTATGGTTATTGACTATGGTCAAGTTTTTGTATGACTGCTTATGGAGCATAACCTAGGTTAAATGATGCAAGTATATGATTGTTGTCTTGACCAATCTTAACTTACTGTCCTTTTGGTAAATGGATTCGAATTGTGTTGATTTGGATTTTTTGATTTGAGTTGTGCGATTTGAATTGTGTAATTTGAATATCTATTCGAATTGATGTTTGGATAAACATTTAAAGTGCTAATCTCAATGGAGAATAAAATTGAAATTTGTGTTTAGATAGATAGTGAAAAAGGTTTTTGATTAATTAACAAATCTAAAAAAATTTTAATGCTGATGATATTAAAAAAATATACAATATAGATTTTGATTTATTCTTCTCTTTATTAGAAATGTAGTGAAATAAGAACCGTCTCAATTGGATATCAAATGAAAAAGTTATTTTTTTCTATAAATATAAGAGAAAGAATATGAGATTTTATTATAGCAAACTGATCTGAGTCTAAAAGGTTTAAAGAGGAGTAAAACTCTAAAAACTTGAATTCTAAGGATTCATTTGATTTGAATTTTGTGACAAGCAAATACTTATCTAAAGGATGTTTTAGACTTAGAGTTCAAAGTGTTAGCTTAATACGCCAAACAAATGGGCCCTTAATGCTTCTGTTAAATTAAATCTAGAGAGCTTGTTTTAGCTTTTTTAGTGGAAATAGCTTAATAAAGCTCTTGTCTTATTAAATATATACAGTAAGAAAAGATTGAGATAGCAGAGCTTGTTCCTATTTACGGTTGATGGTTTCAATGGAATATTAGGAATAATTATGTCATTAACTGTATGATAACTGTTTAGTGGTAACGAATGATCCTTTGACTAGATTTATTATTATTGTTTTGTGTTTATTTATTTTCTTGTCTTTTTATTAATTTAGTTTTCAAAACCCTATCTTTTATTTGCTTTTATTGTGTTTTATGTTAGAGTCAATAGCTAATTAATTAGACTCAATCTTTTATGGGAACGATTCTTACTCACTATTACACTTATTAACGACGACATTTTAAGTAAGGTTAATTTGGTGCTTCCTTTGAGGCCTACCAAATTTTGGCACCAGTTGTCGGGGATTGTTTCCTAATTATTAGTTTTAATTAATTTATCATGTTCTTCTTAGTTTTAATTAATTTTTCTTTTTCATAAAAAAAATAATAAAAAAGAATTGAAATTATTTTTTTAATTTTTTGTTGTGTTTATTTTATGCGATGTAATTCAAGATGATACATCAATGAGTCCTCACAAGTTTTGTTCAATAAGACTTAGAGCCATTCTATTTTGCTTGGTGGAGATATAAGGATTTGCTTATCTAGTTTTTATATCATGGGTTCTCAAAGGAGTGGCAACTACAATTCTTCCTTGACAGCTTACGTACGACAATGAGACATTGGTTGCAAGAGGCAATGGCACCATCTCTTTCGACCAACAATCTATAGATGAAGCTTTCTTTATGTTGGAAGACATGGCCAAATACGATGAGTGGAATTGGAATTGTTCAAGGATCAACCAAGGTTGCGAGAATGATTACTACACTTGGGAGCCATGGGTTGACACTCGATCTTATTATATGGGGTTACAAACCATCAATAGAGGAGCCTTGGTAGACCAACCACCTACAAGTACATCTCTTGAAGATCTAGTTAATGTCTTGGCCACCAACACGTTATAATTTCAAGAGGAAATGACCACTAGTCTTGACAATTTGCAAAGCTGTATCGGCCAATTGGCTAGCATTATAAATAGGTTTAAAGAACTAGGTGATAATCCAATAATGCGAAATATAGAATGGCATAACGATGATGATGACTCAAACAACTTTGTTTGGGAGAGTAATTTGTCAAACACGAGAACTTCATGGGAATTTGAGCCTCTAAAGGTGATCGAGCCTCAGGATTACAATATCAAGATCGTTGACATTATTTTAGCTCAACACTTAGACACTCGTGTATTGAGAATGATTTACACCTTCTAGGTCACGTGTGTCTATCCAAAGCTGGGAGTTCTATGAAGATCAAATTTCAAGCATGGTTTTGGAGAATTAAGTGACGAGTGAAGAGTAATTAGAAAGGGTCTTATTCGAGGAATTCCTTTATGAAGCCAAAACACAAGACCATTAGAGGATAAGGAATCAGGTGTGACCATTGATTTGAGTTCATACACTACCAATGAATCCTTACTTTTCATTAGTGCCACCTTCACCATACATCATCCAAGAGCTTAAGCAAGAATCAGAGTTTTCTTTTGAAGAATATCAATCAAGATTGACTCAAGTTGGAGCAATGTGTTGAATTTTATAAAATCTTGTCAAGCTTAAGGGTATTTTTAATCAAGCCATATGTGTTGTTCTATGATACATTCTATGGGCAAAAGCTTCTCTTTGATGCCATTTCTCCATGTCGGGTTAAGGACACTAAACCAAAACTTTCTAGGAGGCAACCTAACGGAGGGTGAGTGTGCAATACTAGATTTGAACTTTTTAATTCTTCTCCATTTTATTTTTTATTGTTTTGGCGCTTTTATTGTTTTCGTTTGTTTAGGTTGTTTCTTGTTTTTTTTTTTTTTAATTCTTAGTCTTACATTGAGGATAATGTAAGGTTTAAGTGTAGGGGGAAGGATTTAGGATTTTTATTTTTCTTTTTCGTTAGGTTTTCTTGTCTTAAATATTAAAAAAAAACCATAAAAATTAAAAAAAAATTCTTTTTCATTTAGGTTTTTGTGTCACTTTTGAGTCTTAGGATACCTTCCTACTTCATTGATAAGAACTGAGCATTAATTTTTGTGGATTTGATTGATTATGAGTGTTGTGTTAAATCTTGATGTCATTCTTTTGTTAATATGTTTTTGTAATGATTATACTCACTTTTTATGTATATAACCATGTTATTTGGTAATGAGCCTCACATGTTAGAAAAAGTTGAATCTTATATACTCATCTTAAGGTTCATTTTTATTTTGTCTTTTCAAGGTTAAATGTTAGAACTCTCCTAGAGGTCATTTGAGGCGAAGGGTTGATCAAGTATTTCTTGGAAAAGGATTTGAGGCACTAGGATTCCTAGCACCAAGGCCAAATAAGCTAGAGCCCCGATTGATTTTCCTATAAGACATCCCCTAATAAGCCAAGTTGAGCCTTTCATGTAGACTTTTTTCTTTGGATAACCACATTATCTCTTTACCTAGCCCGGTATACTTATATTCTTTACTCATGTTCTAAAGATGAATTGGAGTTTAGAGACTTATTTCAAGTACAAGGGAAACTTTGTAACAAATTGGGTTAGGGATAGAGGATAAATGTGGGGAAGGAAATTGATTCAAGAAGAAAAGAAAGGAAATTTTTATAAGGATTGCTCAGAAAAAAAACAAAATAAAATACAAAAAAAGAAACAAATGACAAAAAAGAGAAAAAAAGTTTCAAAAAAATTATTATAAAATCTCTTGAGCTTTCTTATCTTCATATTTGGGTGTTGCAAGGTTGGTTAAAGTGATGCAAAGGCCCAACAGAATGATATCTAGGCTTTATGAGATTTTATAGGGTTTTAAGAGGTGCTTATTGAAAACCTTACGATGTCTCTAACTTTATGAAATCTTTAGGACCTTTGTAAATCAACATATCCTTTCTTTCTTTTTTAATCACTACCCATTGGCCTTGTTACAACACGTATCGAAGACCTTTTTGATTTCAGGTGGTGTCTTCGGCGTAGTAGAGATTCATACCAAAGGGGAAGCCCATGGCATTTAATCTTTTCAACCAAGATTGGTTGATCATTTCTATAAGGACTATAAGGGTTTATCTTTTTCAAAGCATGTATTGTTTCAATATCAGTAACAATGGCTAATCATACACACATGAGTCTAATTATTATAGGATATATTAGCTTAAGAATGACTAATAATTTAACACAATGATTGTTTGATTTAATAGGACTTGAGAAATTTCTCTTGTTAGGTTAGGATGCTTAATCCGTAATTGTCTTAGCGAATTGTGGTGATTGATTATGGTCAAGTTTTCGTATGATTGCATGTGGAGCATAACCTAGGTTAAATGATCTAAGCTTATGTGATTGTTGCCTTGATGAACCTATCTTTCTTAACTTAATGCTTTCGTTAGATTAAATCTAGAGAGCTTGTTCTTGGTTGTTTAGTAGAGAGGGGTTTAATAAAATGCTTGTCTTATTCAATTTGCACAGTGAGGAAAGATTGAAATAGCAGAGCTTGTTGTTATCTACATTGATAGTTTCAATGGAATATTAGGAATAATTATGTAATTAATTGTATGATAACTGTTTAGTGGTAGTGAATGATCCTTTGACTAGATTTGTTATTATTGTTTTATATTTATTTATTTGCTCGTCTTTTTATTAATTTAGTTTATATTAAAAAACCCTATCGTTTATTTAGTTTTATTGTGTCTTAGGTTACCCAATTCTTTGAGAGAACAAATCTTACTAAGCACTACACTTATTAAAGATGATATTTTAAGTAAGGTTAATTTGGTGTTTCCTTAGAAGCCTACCAATGATTTATGACAATGTAGAGATGCTACTAAATGATAATTTAGAGAAAAAGATAGCATTTAATTATTTATTTTTAGAAAAACTAAGAGCATTACAGTTTAGAAATAGGAGTATGTGTGCTTAAATTTTAAAGTTTACAGATCAAATTTGATACAGATTAGACTTTGAGGACCTATAATAGTGTCCATAAATACATGTAAAAAAAATTCATTAATAAAAAAATGGTGTAGATTCCAAAGTTAGTTTCGACACCTCCTATATCAACAGATAGATCATAATGAGCTGAGTCCAATGATTTGCTGCATTGATGTCACTCTACTAGGGCAATCTGTACGCTAGTCAAATCATGAAAAACCACATCTTTTGGCAAGATTTCTCCTCCATCTAAGCTCCAATCAACACGATTTTGATGTCTATAGATTTAGATTGAAGAGATGAAGATCATACTAGCCTTAGTGCTTGATTTCACCCTGAACAGCTTGAGAGGGTTACCCATCTCCTATCGTTGGCCTATCATCGAATCTGCCGTCTCTGGCTTTAACTCAGAGGAATGTAGGGAATTAAACCCTTAACTCAATTATTAGCTATAGTCGTGTTCTGTCAAAGTTCCGCCTTAGCCACCATTGACCACCACATGAGAGATTGATCTTGACATTCCTAGTGAAATTGTGGGAAATTGATGGTTCCACTATGCTCAGAGGAACTTGTAGACCGAAAACCATCAATCAATTTCACCATTCTACCGTCGATCAATGGAGAACAAGGATTGCCATCTTGCACTGCCATAAAGATCATGGAACCACTATTCCATGTAATATTGATGCGCACCACTATTGGGGAAAAACTTAAAGAGCCTTGGGGAACAAAAGTCTCGACTTAATTTGGCCGATCCACTGCTAAAGAACTCAAATCCAAGCCATCGAATTTTTCAAAATTTTTCACTTAGATTTGCATTGATTGAGGTTGATCATCGAAGCTGCCACACCTACCCCGTGTGCCATCATAGGTGGCCGATTTCCAACAAGTCTCAGGTTTCATGATCCCGACCTCCAATCAATGATCTAAAACCAGTTCTCGACTCATTTGACATTCTGTGTGCTATGGTGCTTTTTGTTCTAGCCAATTCCACCTCATTAGAAATTGTCTGGTCAGCTGCATATAGATCAAGGTGAGTTGGATCAAAGTAACAGAGTCTAAAATGATATTTCTAGCCATTAGAAATCTCCAAGAAACATTTTTAGCTATCCATATATCTTGGACTATAGAACTAACGAAATACAACTGGAACCAATCAGCTTGGAATCATGTAAGTAGGAATCTCTCCTACAGTATAAAAACTACAGTTTTCAAACAAAAAAGTTTTATTGTGATTTATGAAATTATGAAATGCATGATCAGTGTAATGTAATGACATGTGATTTAATGATATGTATTGTTATGATTAGTGGTATATGATAATATGTATTATCATGTTATGTATGACACAACATAACATGTTATGCTACATCATGTTATGTCATGTCATGAGATTCAATGTTTATATCATGCCATGCTTACATTATGTTTTATGTTACTTGTGATGTTATGTGATATTAAATTATACAGTATACTCACTTTATAGTAAGTAGAGTTATGTTTTATATTATGTAATGTTATGTAGTAATATGTCATACTACATATACACACTAAAACAAATGAAATAAATAAGATAATATAAGTTAAGAGTGTTGTATCAACCTCCTAATCTAAGGTGAGGTTTAAGACCTCTCAACTTACTTGAATCCTCCTTGAACGACGGGGTGGCAATAAGTTTAAAAGTATGGTCTTAGAGTCGTTAGGGACCTCTCGAACCCTAACTCTCGAGGATTGCATGCACTTGGTACGAGGCCTATATACATGATAAGGCTTTCTATTAGAGCATAAATCACATTCATAAGTAAGCATAAATATTCATATTTTTATTAATTGTTTTCAATTATATTTTGTGAGTATAATTTCTTACTTGCTAAGTGAAAACTCATTCAAATATGTTCATGTTGTAGGTAAGAAACCTATTAGCAACACTTGATGGGTGGTAAGCAGTAGACAGATGATAGAGACGAGAATGGATACTGCCTACATAAATATATCTTCCACAAATATGTTCATGTTGTAGGTAAGAAACCTATTAGCAACACTTGATGGGTGGTAGTAAGCAGCGAACAGATGATAGAGACAAGAATGGATACTGCCTACATAAATATATCTTCCACAATGATTTTTATAAATTATGTATATATAAATAATCAAATGATATCAGACAAGTATGTTTTAGAAACCGAGGTTGTAGTTATACAACCTTAGTCCAGAAAATTTTAAGTTTAAATTGTTGCAATATTGTAACTAATATACAAAAATTTCAAATAAGAATTTATAGTGACATTTAATTTTAGAAATGTTCTATAAGGTTTTATTTTAAATTAAGAAATATTTTAAAAAGAAAATTTTTAAGAACTTATTATTATGTTTTAAAAAATTTATTCTGCAAATCTTACTATTGTAGGATAAGATATGCTTATGTACAAGATTATATGGTTAAGTAATTTCCACTCGTTACAATCTATTACTCACCAACCTAGACACCCAAAATTTACGTTAATTGTTGCCCATTTGTTGAGATCTCAGTTCCCGCCCCCCCTAACCCTATGAAATATTCAACTCCATTCGATACCTACCTCAACAAGCCAAGCCACATGAAAGAGAATACTTTTTAAAAAATGTTAAACTTGTTAATATGTTAATTTAGTTAGGCTATATTTTTATTTTAAGTAATATTTTAAATTTTTTAATTTTATTATTTTATTATTGTCATATTGTTACTTAGTCTTATAATTAGGATATAATTTTTATTTCACATTATTAATTTAGTCAAAATTAATATTAATTATCATATTTAATATAGGTTGAGTTTGATAATACTTCGAATATTAAATTGTTTTCTAGAC
>CAMOHE010052554.1:0-13277 GCA_946598075.1 Artocarpus hirsutus | reverse complement strand
GAGGATTGCATGCACTTGGTACGAGGCCTATATACATGATAAGGCTTTCTATTAGAGCATAAATCACATTCATAAGTAAGCATAAATATTCATATTTTTATTAATTGTTTTCAATTATATTTTGTGAATACAATTTCTTACTTGCTAAGTGAAAACTCATTCAAATATGTTCATGTTGTAGGTAAGAAACCTATTAGCAACACTTGATGGGTGGTAGTGAGCAGCGAACAGATGATAGACACAAGAATGGATACTGCCTACATAAATATATCTTCCACAATATGATTTTTATAAATTATGTATATATAAATAATCAAATGATGTCAGACAAGTATGTTTTAGAAACCGAGGTTGTAGTTATACAACCTTAGTCCAAAAAATTTTAAGTTTAAATTGTTGCAATATTGTAACTAATATACAAAAATTTCAAATAAGAATTTATAGTGACATTTAATTTTAGAAATGTTCTATAAGGTTTTATTTTAAGTTAAGTAATTTCCACTCGTTACAATCTATTACTCACCAACCTAGACAACCTAAATTTACGCCCATTTGTTGAGATCTCAGTTCCCGCCCCCCCTAACCCTATGAAATATTCAGCTCCATTCGATACCTACCTCAACAAGCCAAGCCACATGAAAGAGAATACTTTTTAAAAAATGTTAAACTTGTTAATATGTTAATTTAGTTAGGCTATATTTTTATTTTAAGTAATATTTTAAATTTTTTAATTTTATTATTTTATTATTGTCATATTGTTACTTAGTCTTATAATTAGGATATAATTTTTATTTCACATTATTAATTTAGTCAAAATTAATATTAATTATCATATTTAATATAGGTTGAGTTTGATAATACTTCGAATATTAAATTGTTTTCTAGACTAATCAACAATTTACCAAACACTTGATATTCACTCTAGTCCACCTTATACTTATATCCAATCATGCATGCCAAATAGAACCTGAAAACCCAAGTATGTTTTTTTAGGCTCCACAAAACTATCTTTTTCCCTGTCTTTACCCTTCATTTAACTCTTCTAATTGAGTGTTGGAATTAAAGGCTTTTAATGAGACCTCTTCGGCCAATTTGTGCAAAAGTTGAGATCTTTTAAGTTTTAGTTTAAAAGCTTTGTTTAGTTTATTATTTCCCTTTAATTTTATATTAAATTTGTAAGACCTTCTGGTCTATTTATTTTGTGTTGCCCGTTGAGTTATTTTACTTTATTTTATTCATAATTGTATTTTTATCTCAAAAATTGAGTGGGACTTGATTTGTTGGAAAAATTATTGTTGTTGGCTAACTAGAGCTCATTGAAGGAACCTTAATTAAATGGCCTTCAATGCTCTTCTCTTGCTCAGATTCTTTTTTGTGTGGGCACAACACAACAAACCTCATATATAGTTGCACTCCTTCCAACCTCTTAAGTGCACCAAGAACTGTTTACTAAGCAAAAAAGTGCACTAAGAACCATTGATGGGAGAATTATCAATTTCTCACTCTCTAAAAAGCACTTAGATAATCTAAGAATAAATAAGAACCTAAGCCCTCTATTATAGAGTTGGTTGGAAGAGTCAAAAGTCTCATCACAAATCAGTTTGAAATCTTTTTTGTCTCTCCTATCATATGCCACCAAATCTTTCTCACTCTTTGAGATTTGCTTTAGCGGGTAAAGTTGTGCAGTTCATGTCAATCATAGTCAAGGATTATGTGATCTCTTGTTGGAATTGGTGCTTATATAGCATAGTGTAAATTTCACATGGTCATTGTAAGATGTAAAGTATTGTATAATTAATAAAATAAATTCCTTTTCTTCTCCTATATGTATATCTTAATGAATATATATATTGCAAATCTCATAAATGTTCCAATACTTGTAAAAGTCTATATCATATATATGAAGTGTTCATAATACAGCGGATATGATTATGTGTACTTATATAAACTTTAGTTTATAATTAGTGGGTGAGATCTATAAATACACGATCAAAAACTTGGCATATTGAAGACAAGTATTATAGGTAGCTAGGAACACTATTCACAAAAATGGAATCCACAGCTAGTATGGATAGAATGATAAAATAATATTCCTATGTGATTTCTTTTTGCAAAATTAGGTGAAGAGTACTCGCTATTTGATATGGGATATCAAATAGTACTCGCTATTTGATATGGGATATCAAATATTACCTAAATCCTCATTTATGATTAAGTCATAAATAGGTTGCCCATTAGAGAATTAATAGAGCTCATGGACTAAAAAGTAATTAAAGAGGATGCATGGAAATCTATAAACTTAGCTCTCATTATGAATATTATTATGAGGGTATTGTTATATGATTAATTATTATATCAAAGGTCGACCTTATTGTCGACATTTTATGTTTAAGGTTCTGTATAATTTTGTATACCATTTAAGAATACAACTTTGGTCTTCGATAATAGCACAAACCAGAGTTAATAATAATTATTAATTTAATTATGAGATAATTAAATTATAAATAATTATTAGAGTTTAAATTATATATGTCTATTGGGTCCCCCTACTAGGTTCATAATATTCTTTCAGATGAATCAATGGAAATTTTCTTGGATTAATTCAATCTATAAGGGCAGAATTGAAATTTCACATAGCAGTCCACTTGGACTATGTATGGCGCCACAACATGAACTTTAGGAGTCCACGTGACGCCAATTTCATGGTTTAAGGATTCAAATATTTTACATGATTTTCATGTAATCTATTTGTCATCTTAGTGCAGATAAATATTTTTTTTAAAAAGTTAAAATAGATTTCACATATAATTATTTATTTCATGAGATAATACAAATAATTTAGAAAATCGTGGAAGATGTTTATTTTAAAGTTAAAATAAATAATATTTCAATTTGAACTAAAATCAAATTTCAGACAGATACTAGATGAATACAAGATAACACAATTGGAGGTGGTTATGACATGTGCCACCTCATCATTGGAGGAAGCAGATAACACCTACCGTCACTAGGAGTTGGCATGACCTATAGAGAATCCTAATGGGATTCTGCTTTAACTACCAAGCCTTTATGTATCTGTAAATAGTCCTTGGAGGTTCTATTTTCAGTAAACTTTTCTCTGACCTCCATCTAGTGTTTTTTAGCTCTCTTTTTTAGAGTTTAAAGAACCTCTAGTGAGAAAAATTGTAAAGAGATAATCCAAGAGATTTTACTAGTACCTATACACCAGTTGATCTAAAGAGTGGAGAATGGCAAAGAAGATTTGAAGGTTTTAAAACGCTTGATCATCTAGTCTTATTGTTAAACCCATAATTTTGTGTTATTTTCAATTATTATATGTAGTATCATAAGAATCCTAAAAATTTTAAAAAATTTAAAACCCTATTCCACTACATTTTACATGTTTTTCCAGGTTCAACCTAACAACTACCATCAGAGCCTACTCATGATTATGTTACATGTGATGTATATGTGTTATTTTGCTTGATAATTGAATTTAGAAAATTGGCACTCTAGGTTCTATATGTGTTAATAAAATATGCATGAGATGTTCTATTGTTATTAATTTTTATGTTTATATTAATCATTATTTAAATCAATGGTTGATATTTATTTTAACTATGCCATCCATGGTTCCTTTAGAGATATAATTGTATTTTTGTTATCAGGTGCATTTGCTGGAGGGCCAGTCTATAATCATTGTAATTTTCCTGCTAGTTGTTTATTGCTTTCATAAAAAATTTTGTAAACCGAAAATCATATAGGATTTGTCTTTGTAATTCTATTGAAGATGAAGGTACATGAAGTCTCCAAAATGATGAAGAAATTCCTAATATGATTAATTTTAATTAATTCTAATTTTTAGAAATTTAGCAGTTCTAGTTTGATTTCTTGTTGGACAAGAAAACAAGGTAGGGTTTTTATGAAAAACCCTAGTGGAACCACCGGCCACACCCTTGCATGCAGTTGGTGATAGGTCCACGAGCCATAGGCTCGGACCGGAGGTAAGCCACATGCTTTTAGCACACAATAGACTAGCGCAACCGAGCCTGCCACTACAGGCAGCATGTGCCCTTGGGTGCACAAGACTACCCTTTTACATGCAAGGCTCGACCCAAAACCAAAGTGCAGGCAACGTGGCTTACGCACTCATGATTAGCTTCACTAGGGTGTGGCCTTGGTTGCTGTGGCTGCCACCCCCTCTTTGCCTCTCAGCCGCCACGTGTGGTGGTCCAAATTTTTCCTCCTTCACGCATGCTTCAAATTTTAAAGAGATTAAAATTTGTTAATATTTTGAAAATTTAAATTGATGCAAGTTCAATTTTTGGTATTTTCAAGTAATTACTAACAATTTCCAAATTTGAAAGAGTTTCAAATTATGCAAATTATATCTTGGAAATTTCAATTGGCTTATGAAATTGTTTTAAAATTCAATTAAGATTTTAAAAAAATTAATTAACTTAATCCTACATTTGTGGAAGGAATTTAATAATTTGATAAATGTTATTGATTATTAAATTTCTTGTTAATCAAAATAAAGTAATATTTTTGAAAGAGCTTCAAAAATTGAATTGCTTGATAAAAATTAAAATTAAAATTAAAGATGAATGAAATCAAAGTATTAAAAAGAGTTTTATTACTTGGGTAATTTCAGTAATGCCTATGGGAGTATAAAGGGATCAAATACAACAAAAGGAGGACTACAATAAAGAAGATGACGACTTGGAGATCATCATAGTTTTCTTTTTGGTTTCTTTCTAAGTGGAATCATAGCTCTCCTCTTTAGAGTTTAAAGAACCTCTACTGAAAAAGGTTGGAGAAAGATAATCTAAGAGATTTTATCAGTGCCCATACACTAATTGATCTAAAGAGAGGGGAATAACGGGGAAGATCAAAAGGTTTTGGAACACTTGATCACCCAAACCTATTACCAAACCTATAAATTTGTGTTTTATTCAATTATTGTATATAGCATAATGTAAAGGACCGTAGAAGTTTATAGAAAAATTTTAAACCTTGTTCCACTGCGTTTTACATATTTTTTTGAGTTCAACCCAACATCTCTTGTGTTGTCTAAAATGATTTCAAATCAAACCAAATTTAATTTAAATTAGAATTTTATTATTCCAATGACCATCTAATTTAAGTATTTGTAATTTGTTATCCAAATTCAAATACAATTGGAATTTAAATTAATCATTCAAATTCCATATTTAAATAATAAATTATTCTAAAATTCCAAATACATATTCAAATAATTGTTTTCTAAAATTAATTAAGCAATTAATTCATATGAAAATATCATACAATAGGCAACATGGGAACAATGTATCTACGGCTATTACCTGTCCAAGTCTGGAATGTGGCATGCGTCCAATTCAACCCAATAGCCAAATCCGCATAGAGTTCTGTCAAATTGATAGTATCTAATATTTGGCCAATTTGTATGATATGAATTAATGAGCTAGTATTGGATCTTATGGACATATATTATCAAGCTTTAATAATAATAATAGATAAATACATTTCTAATTAATTTTCTATGTTAATTATTAACTTCGATATGATTCCACTAAACACTCGAAAACTACGCTTTTGATAATTAATATTATCAAGCATCAATAATCTTGTCCATGATCTTTCATATTATATATGTCCCTATAGGAATTATCCTTAATTAGTTTAAGGACAAGTTCAATTTTACTTTTACATTATTTTATCTTAAAGTTTTATTATTTTACAATATAAAAAATTTTATAATACATATTGATAGAATGTCATCTAGTTACCATGTATGTTTAGATGACCAAGGCCTTATTTTTTTCCAAGTCTCGAATAATAAATATGAAAGGTTAATATTAACTCTTCCCAAAGAGCTACAGATTTCATATTTGAGGATTATGTTCTCATTAAATATAGGTTCTGTCTCTAAAATATATACCAATAGTATAATCTTCATTCATCAAAATTTATACCTTTGGCATATCAAAAGGCACTAGGTATAAACAAGGTGTTATGAATCCATATCAGAATTAAGATTAATACATAAATTATTTTCAAAGTAAATTAATTTACATTAACAAAATTATTATTAAATCAATTTTATTTTAGATCTAACTTGGTATGTATATTTAACATTAGGACTGTATACCACTCTACATTTACAGTCGATCACTCTGAAAGCCAAAATAAGCCACCTTCCTAAGTAGACATAGATTATAACGTCCAAATAAATTAATTAAAATTAATAATTTAATCTAGTTGTTAATGTTAATTAATTGAATGTTAGTGAATTATTTTCAGTCAAAATATTATTTCAGTATAAAATTTCACGTCAACTAAAAATTGTTATAAAAAATAACGTGTTAGTCATGGGTTCAGTAATGCATGTCTATACAATTGAATTACTGAACAAAAAATTGAATGGACCATATTATATATGTTAGGCCTTTATTGAAATTTCTTATTGAGAAATCTGCACCGAATGCCCCTAAAAACCCCTTATCAATATTGCCTCCATTTTTTCACTTTATAATCTTTTTTAATTTTTTTAATTAGAGTTATCATGTGACGTTTTTGCTACCCTCTAAATAAATAAATCCTAATACATTTTCTCTCCACCCCTCTTTTTCTGTCAAATCTCTTTCTCGTCTCTCTCTATGCTCTCATTCGCTCTACCCCTCTTTATCTCCTCTGATAGCTTCCACCTCCGCCTCTTTTCTTTCTTCTCTGCCTTCTTTCTCTTTCTCCATTCCAAACCTCTCTTTCCCCAGACTCAACTCTTATCTCCCTTGCCCCGCCGTCGCAAAGCTCGATGTCCTTATTCGAGATCAATGCGTTCTAACATGCCGTCGCTGTTCGCGATCGCCGTTCAAGATCGAGGATCCCTGCCATCCGAGATCACAGTCCTTCGTGACCGCAGATTCGCCATCATCTTCTTCCCTTGAGCTAACACGATGCTTGAATTTTGTCGACTGGAGTGACAATTCCTATCACTGCCAAACCTTAAACACGATTATTTGTCTCTCAACTGCTCATGCCAAATTGAAGTTATGCAGGAATGTAATATTCACCATTTAGTGATTTAACAACATTATTCCTTTCCTAATTTTGAAAATTCAGATTATATTTCTCATTCTATATTCAACTTCTTTCTTTTTCAGAAAATAAAAATGCTTTAATACATTGTAAAAATTGATGATGGAAATCTATATACGCTAATGCTTTTGCAGATTGACTGCCATTCACAACATGTTTTTAGTGTTTTTAATATCAGATTATGATTTATGTATTGCTTGTTTTTTCTTGTCTTTTTTATAGTTGCATTTTATGAGTTAGTGATGCCTTGCCTTAGACCAATAACGACGTTGATTTTTTTTGGGTAATATTGTGTTATTTCTTTATTTTTAAGTAGATTATAAAAAAATAATCTGGTATGCATAGAAACCTCTGTTTTGGTGGATCCACTCGAAGAGAAGCTTCACCACAAGGCGGACCTGAACATAATGCAAAGTTGATGTTTGCAAACTTTGTAATTTGTTATATCTTTTTGTCAATTTTGTAGTTTTGTTGTTCTTGGTTTGCCATATAATTTATTGTTTTTATATGGAGTTTGGAATTTGGGTAGATTTTACTAAAAAAAAAAAAAAAAAAAACTAGATTCCTCTTTGTGTCTACAGAATTTCACTCTAATGACTACACACGGTTGCTAGTTTTATCGTTGAAAGTAAAAAATAGGGTAATGTGGTAGATTATGCTCTGGCATCTATCAAATTTTGCTCTAGCAGCCCGCATCGATGACTATAGATAGATAGTAGTTTTATTGAAAATAAAAAAATTATAGGATGATTTGACAGGTGCCGCTCCAATATCTACCAAATTTCACTCCGACGGCCTATGCTGGTGACCAGAGATGGTTTTTCATAGAAAGAAAAAAATGTTAAGATAATTTGGCAGAGTTTACTCTAGCATCTATCAGATTCCACTCCGACAGCCTGTGTCATCAACTAGAGACAATTAGTATTTTTGAAAATTAAAAAAATTAGAGGATAATCTAGTAGATTCTTCCACGGTATTTATTAGATTTTACTTTGGCAACTCGCATTAGTGACCAGAGTCATTTGTTTTTTTTCCCTAAAAATAAAACATAAGATAATTTGATAGTTCTACTCCAGCATCTACTAGACTCTACTCCTACAGCGTGCGTATTTTTTGTTGAAAATAAAATATAAGATAATTTAGTAGATTTTGTTCTAACATCTATTAGATTCTACTCAGGCGGCTTGCTCCAGCGAATAGAGCACATGGTACTTTTTTGTTGAAAATGAAAATAAATTTGCATATTCCACTCCAACTTCTATGAGATTTTAAGGGCTTGCTCCAATCTCTCGAGCACTTAGTATTTTTTTTTTGGATATAAAATAAAATAATCTAGTAGATTACAATCTGGTACCTACTAAATTCCGCTCCAGTGGCATACGTCGTCGATTGAAGTAATCTACCAGAGAAAAGAGTGAGACGAAAAGGTAATTTAGACTGTTAATAAATCATCTTTAATAATTAAAGGGGGACAATTTTGGTTAAGAGCATTTTAGAAGGGAAGTCTCAAAAGGTGCTTCTTTAAAAATGCATTCTTGTACTTTCCCCTTTCTTATTTCATTAAAAAGGGCCTAGACCAATTCATTTTTTATTTTTTTTGGTTTTTTTTCTTTTTTTCTCTCTTTTTTTTTGCTCCTTCATGCTTAGTTCCTCTCTTTCTTTTTCTTTTCACACTATCTCTCCCCTCTCTTTCACTCACTCACATTTCACTCCTTCTCTTTCTTGTTTCTCTCTCTACCCACCTCTCTTTCTTTAACTCCATGAAAAAGCTTCAAATAAATTTCAAAGTTAGGGTTTCCTTCTAAATTGTTTGGGTATTCTGAATTCTACAAGGATTTGTTGAAGATTTAGAAATTTTGTTCAAGAATCAAAGCTAGAGATATGGATTTTCTTCTTCCTTCTTCAAAGGCTTTTAAATATGAATTTTTATTATTTTGTTGCTATTTCATCATTGTTTATTGTTAACATATTAAAAATATCTTGTCATAGTTAGTCTTATTAAATGTGATTGAAGTCACAAATTCAAAGGCTTTTGAGTTTTATTGAGGTTTTTTTATGCATGTCCATGGGTCATGTGCAAATATATTAAACTTTATGCATTTTCATGTTTGGGTTCTCTTTGTTAATTTAATGTCTCTATTTTGGTTTTTGAATCTAAAATCATCATGAGTATGCTTTATGATTAAGGTTTTATGTATTATATAAGACTTTGACTTTTTAATAGATGCCTTGGGATAGATAGATTTAAAAGTTCTGTGAGCATGATGCATTGGTTGAGAGGTGTGCTTATTTCTTTTCTACTTGTTAATGACTTCGAGTAAATTTGGAGTTTAAGAAATTAGTCTTTCTTGCTATTTTCCACTAGAAAGGAGCTAGGCTATGGTTTTCCTAATAAGATTGTATTAAACTAAGTGTTTGTCCCTATTAATTATTAATAATTTGCTTTAATTGTCTTAGCTCTTAGCAAGACGCATTATGATTAAGTTAAGGGATTTGAAAAGTCCTAGTTTTGGTAGTGTTTTTATGGTTTATTCAAGTTGGAAAACATTCCTTGTGTTTTGATATATGCTAGACATTTAAGGTCTATGGTCAAGCTCCTCCTTTTATGCTTAAACAATTATAGAATAGTAGCATCTTGTTGCCCCATTTCTAGGTTGGCAAATTGTTTATGTCATGCACCTTAGATAGATATTTATCCTCTTCTACCAACTTAAGGTATATCTTGAAGACGTAATAAGAATTTGGTAATATTCTCTTTTGAGTTAAATTGCAAATAGTTAGTTTGTAAAACCTTAGAAGTTCCTGCCCCAGAAAATTAGAAAAATGTATTTCCTCATTAATTTTCTAACCTAAACAAATATAGGCCTTGAAATATACATTACAAGCTTCGATTTAAGACTCGAGCCATCATGATCAGAGACCTATAAAGTGAGATCAATTTTTGAAAGTTAGGTAGTGTTGCTAAAATTCTACAAGAAAACCTGACTCTATAGTTAGATTCAGATCTATTTGTAGAGACCTTAATGGATCCTAGTTCAAGATTATTATCCTAGTTCAAGATTATTATAGCTCTTTGGAAAGTTCTAGATGCTAGCTTCATTTAGGCACTAAATTTGTAATTTTTGGAGGTGTATAGAATATTTTAAGGATATTTTGATGTAATAAATTGTACCTCTACTTGGCATAATATTGTACGTTTTAGGCCTTAGCTCATATGGTATTACTCTTGGGCTTCACGCCAAAAGGCCTCATGCCATTAAGAGATGTTGTCATTGCTAATGAACCTTGCCTATGACTATTCTCAGGTGACATGAGACTGCACAATCTACCCTTTCTTGGGCATGTTTGCCTCAAGAAAATTATGTTTGTCACAATCACCTTTAAAGCCCAACATATTTGTTAGCCACACTTTCGGCTAGATGAAGGCTTTGATACAATCTGTAACTACTCGTACCTCCACTTGGCATGATATTGTCTACTTTGGACCTAAGCTTGCATAGTTTTACTCTAGGCTTTATCTCAAAAGGCCTCGTGACATTAGGTGGTGGTGTCATTGTTCATGAGCTATTACCCATGACTATTCATAGGCGATACTTTTTCTTAGCATTCTTTGCCTGAAGGGAATTATAGTTGTCACATTCTATAATAGTCAACAAATTTATATTTTCCAGTAATTAGTGAAATAAGAACCAAAACATCCACTTTTTGATGTATGGTAGATGCACTCAGACCACCCTTGCTACGTATTAAAAATGATGTGTTCTACTTGGAAACACCTCATTTAAGATTTTGCATCCCAAGTCATGCACATTTGAAGTTTCTGATAGACACTTCCAAGTGCTATTAAAATTCCTAAAACTTAGGATTTTGATTTCTTAAAAATTGTTTTTGAGGATATTAAGATTATGGCTTGTGATAGCTGATCGAAAAGCTTTCTAGTAATTGGTGACTAAGAACCAAAACATTCAGTTTTTGATATATGACAGTTTCATCTAAACCACTTTCATTACCTCTTAGAATATATTAAAAGTGACATGTGGTACTTAGAACTACCTTGTTTAAAATTTTGTAATCTGAGTTGTGCATTTTGAAAGTTTCTGTTTTGAAAGTTCACATAGAAACTTTCAAATCTTATCAAAATTCTTGAAATCTTGAACTTTTATTTCTTGATAATTGTTTTTGAGGAGTTTAGAGAGCTCGGATTATGACGTGAGATAGCTCATTAGAAAGCTTTCTTTGTTTACTTTATGTTAGCATTGGTTTTGTAATCTTTGAAGAATTTTCTTACGAATGACTCTTTGGCATTTTGAATTTCATGATCATAGACATTATGCGTAATCTCTTACTTGGCATTATTACACCATGAGTACTTTTGAATTATTTTTGCCTGGGTTTAAATCGATTTGTCTTTGTGGCATTGTTTAACACTTGTTTTAGATATTTTATGACTCAGTTTTAAAACTTGGTTTTTCACTGACATTGAGACTTTAGAAAATGGATTTAGATATAATTATACTTATATATAAACATATATATATATATATGTTTATATGTACCTAAAATCTTTATGAATTATAGTTTTTGAAAGAGTTTTAAAAAAGAAGATTTAGACTCTTAATAAGAAATTCTAAGCATAAATAGTTTTCAAACATGACCGAGGATGTGTATGGCTCTTAATGGTTTATTTTATGCAGCCTATGAGACATAACCTTGGGAGCATGAGCCTAAATCTCTATAGTGGCACTCTATAGCTTAGTTGCTTGGCTAAAAGCACTATAAGTATATATATGTTTGATATTAGATGTTTCAAATAATTTAAATGTATACCATTAAAAGAAATAATTGTCAGATTATAATTTTTTATTAATCATACCATTCATTTCAATTCTGTTTAAGTGTGTTATATTGAGATTTTGCACCTATTCTTAGAATTGTGCTTGAAATGATATAGTATTTTGCAAGGATTTTTTAAAATATTTGATTATTAGTTTCATATTACATTGGCTTGCATCTATTGAGGTTTGATAATTTTCAATAATTTCGGTTATCTTTGTTTGAGTTATCCTCTCTGTGATTTTATTGGTGTCACAGGTTTTGTTTTTACTCCTTTTTACCATTTTATTATCATCATCCATTTTCCCCCATAATGGGCATTTGACTTACTTATATTTTAAATATTTTCCTCATTCAAATTACTAATATACCCTTCAAAACAATTGATACATTAAAAATTTAATAAAAATTAAAACACAAATTTATTAAAAATATATAAAAAAAAGCAATCAGAAAAAAAAAAACACAAGATCTTTTATCATCATTATCTTCTTCTTCTTCCTCAAATTGAACCAAAAACTATAAACTCAATTTCGAAAGCTTCAATAGCTCCAACAATTACTCCTTAACCCTATATTCCCTTATCACCACACATTAAAATCAAACAATCCAGACAATCACAAACCTATATTCACAAAATCAAACAAATCGATAATATGCCAAACTTGTATAAATAATCACAAATTCAGACATAAACAAATCGTAAAACTCTATCGTAGCTATCTCCTCGTCGACCCAACTCTGCCAGCCCTTCCACTTCTCGTCCCATCTTCGTTAATCACCTACGCAACAACATTGTCAGTTGTTGATCTTGGAATTTTAGCTTTAAACGAAGACAAAAGTGGAGGAGAGAGAGACCAAAAGGGTAGAGGGGGGAGAGAGAGGAAGTACAAGATCTTAGAAAGAAAGAGAAAAAAATCTACTAGTGACTAGAAAGTCCCGACTACCCCCACAAAGAAGGACGCTCCGACCATCGCCCACCTTGCGGCGTCCGGCCCCAGCGTACTCCCTCAAGTCTCCATAGGACCCACCTTATGAGGCCCCTAGACTTATGGCTCTTATTGGTAGACCATCCCCGTGCCGCCCATTCATCCGTACTCTCCCCTCTAGGGCCCTCTGGCCCCTCAGGGTTTTTCTTTGTGTCCCTCGGGTTCGAATCTCAAACCTCCCTTAAGAGGTTCTTATTTTCATCTCGAGTATCAATTGAGCTACTCAATTGGTACTCGAGATGGAAATTATTGTGGCGTCCGGCCCAGGTGTACTCCCTCAAGCCTCTATAGGACCCACCTTGCGAGGCCTCCAGACTTATGGCTCTTATTGGTAGACCATCCCCGTGCCGCCCACTC
>CAMOHE010052553.1:1934-48454 GCA_946598075.1 Artocarpus hirsutus | reverse complement strand
TGCAAACCCGCACCCAGACCAATGAAAGATTAATGACGATGATTGATGAGCTGCAAAGACAGCTAGAGGAGCAAAGAAGGGAGATTACTGAACTAAGGGCCAACAGTCACAATGGCGAACAACGAGGCAATGATGTGCCTCCTCCTCCTCCTCCCCAGCCACAAGTCGATGAAGTCCCAACTCCTGTTGCTGAACCGAGAATAGTTTATCAGGAACCTTTGCTAGTCAGATGGAAGAGAGTCAAGCCAGCGGACTTCGAGGGTTCCAAGGATCCACTGGTCGCACAAGGATGGCTAAAGACAATAGAGGCCACCCTAAGACTCATGGGTTTTACGGATAACGAGAAGGTCCTCTGTGCATCTTACTGCCTCACTATGGAGGCTAGGATTTGGTGGGATGGCATTGAACAGAGCAGGAACATTGAAGAAATGTCTTGGGCCGACTTCGTTCACGAGTTCAACACGAAGTTCTTCCACATGAACATTACCAGGAAGCATTATGACGAGTTCGAGAGCCTGTGCCAGGGTGATATGTCAGTTACTGAAGTGGTAGCCAAATTTGATCAACTAGCTCGCCTATGCCCAGGGATGGTTAGTGACGAAGGCGAAAGGGTCTGAAGGTTGATCAGGGTCCTCAGGCCAGAGATTGCTATGATTGTTGATGGTGCAAGTCCACCCAGAAGTCAGGAACAGGTTGTTACGAGAGCGCAACGTGCTGAGTTCCACTTGTCGAAGTTGAGAAGAAACGAACCTCAGCTAAGTCAATCGGCAAACCATGCAAGCAACCAGAACCGCCCTCCATACCGGAACAACAACAACAGCCACAACAACCAGAACTGGAGGAATAACAATAAGAGGAAGAGCTACCCTCAGAATCATCAAGGCCAAGGTAATAAGAGGTTTAATGGCGGCCAGCACAACAACAACAACAGGTAGTATCAAACATGTGCAAGATGTGGAAAGAATCATCCTAGAGAATGTCGTATGGGGTCAAACCGATGTTTTATCTGTGGACAGGAAGGTCACTTTGTCAGGAACTGCCCCAGAAAAAATAATGCCCAAACTCAAGCCCCACCGAGAGCACCTCCAGCTCAGCTTCACCAAATGCAATCCTCCCTTGAAGGGCCACTGATTAGTCAAGGAAGACTTGAAGCCCCACCTACGAATGCCCGCATCTATGCCATGACAAAAGAACAGGTGGCTGCTGAAGCTTCAAACATGGTCACAGGTCAGATAACGAGCCTATCTATTAACTCATATGTTCTATTTGATACGGGTGCTACACACTCTTTTGTATCCTCATCTTATGCTAAGAAGTTAGGGGTTCACTTAGAGTCTATGAGACAGGAATTCACTACGACACTACCCTCCGGGGAAGTGATGATATCTACGCACTGTTTGCGTACAGTACCCCTATGGATTTCTGATAGGAAACTTTTCATCGACCTTATTGTGATCGACATGTATGATTATGATATGATTCTTGGGATAGATTTTCTGAACAAGTACAATGCTACTATTGAATGCCAGAAACGAAAAGTACTCTTCCAACCAGAAGGTGAACAGAAGTTCGTATATGTGGGCAAGTCCAGGAAGAAACCAAATATATTCTTATCCGCCATGAAAGCAAGGAAGCTGCTAGCTAGTGGATGCATGGGTTACTTGGTGAATATTGTAGATAAAAGCCATGAAAAAAAGACAAGGATAGAAGATGTGGAAGTGGTAAGAGAATTTTTAGATGTGTTTCCAGATGATCTGTCAAGCCTACCTCCTAATAGAGAGATCGAATTTGAGATCGAGCTCGCTCCAGGTACAGACCCGATTTTGAAAGCACCATATAGGATGGCCCCAGCAGAGTTAAAGGAGTTTCATACGCAATTAAGGGAACTACTTGACAAAGGCTTCATTAGGCCGAGTCACTCACCTTGGGGAGCTCCAGTTTTGTTTGTGAAGAAGAAGGATGGCACTATGAGACTCTGCATCGACTATAGAGAGCTGAACAAGGTGACAATCAAGAACAAGTACCCGTTGCCTCGAATTGATGATTTGTTTGATCAGCTTAAGGGTGCATCTGTGTTCTCAAAGATTGACCTACGGTCGGGATATCACCAATTAAAGATTAAAGAAGAAGACATCCCAAAGACTGCCTTCAGATCGAGGTATGGTCACTACGAATTTGTGGTTATGCCTTTCGGTTTAACGAATGTGCCTGTAGCCTTTATGTATCTGATGAATCGGGTATTCAAGGATTTCCTCGATAAATTCATTGTTGTGTTTATCGATGATATTCTTGTTTGTTCAAAGAATCAAGAGGAACATGAGGAGCATCTAAAAATTGTGCTGGAAACATTAAGAAGACATAAGTTATATGCGAAGTTCTCCAAGTGCGAGTTTTGGCTTGACAGAGTGTCTTTCTTGGGTCATGTAATATCAAAGGAAGGAATCATGGTAGACCCTGCTAAGATAGAAGCTGTGCTCAACTGGAAGCAACCGACCAACGCTAGTGAGATCAGAAGTTTCTTGGGTCTAGCCGGTTATTATCGGAGATTTGTGGAAAACTTCTCTAAGATAGCAGCACCACTCACGAATCTAAGACGCAAAGGAAAGAAGTATGAATGGACAGAAGTGTGTGAGAAGAGTTTCCAAGAACTGAAGAAGAGGCTAACGACAGCTCTAGTCTTGGCCATTCCGGAAGGAGACGAGGGATTTGTAATCTACAATGATGCATCCAAGATGGGCCTCGGTGCTGTTCTAATGCAGAATGACAGGGTGATTACCTACGCATTGAGACAATTAAAGGATTATGAGAAGAACTATCCCACTTATGATCTGGAGTTAGCAGCAGTTGTTTTTGCACTGAAAATATGGAGGCATTACCTATATGGAGTCCAATGCAAGATCTTCACTAATCATCAAAGTTTGAAGTATTTCTTTACTCAGAAGGATCTGAATATGAGACAGCGGAGATGGCTAGAGCTGGTGAAGGACTATGATTGTGAAATCCTTTATCATCCGGGAAAGGCTAAACGGGTAGTTGATTCTTTAAGTAGGAAGTCAGCGGCTACATTAATGTCAATGCAAGCAATGTCTCAACCTTTGAGAAAGGAAATTCAGGACTTTGGTTTGGAACTTGTCATAGGCCAGCTATCAGCACTCATTCTTGCTCCAACGCTGCATGATGAGATTCGAAGTAAGCAAGATAAAGATGTAAGTCTCGTGAGAATCAAGCAGGAAAAGAAAGAAGGAAAATGTGAAGAGTTTCGTATCGCTGATGATGGAACTCTATACCTTAAGGACCGCATTTGTGTTCCTGATGTTGATGGCTTAAGGGAAAGGATATTGGCAGAAATGCATGACACTCCTTGCTCAATTCATCCAGGTGCAACAAAGATGTATAATGATCTAAGGAATGACTTCTGGTGGTTTGGAATGAAACGTGATGTTGCCAAGTATGTGAGGAAATGTTTGACATGCCAACAAGTTAAGGCTGAACACCAGAGACCTGGTGGTGATTTACAGTCAATCCAGATATCGAAATGGAAATGGGAGGATATCGCGATGGATTTTATCACTGGATTACCCAAGACTATGAATGGTTATGACGCTATATGGGTCGTGGTAGATCGACTGACAAAGACAGCACATTTTATTCCCATCAAGATCACTTATTCTATGGAACAGTTAGCGGAACTCTATGTCAAAGAGATTGTACGACTACATGGGATTCCTAAAACTATTATCTCAGATCGTGATGGCAGGTTCACATCTAAGTTCTGGAAGAGTGTTCAGGTTGCTAGAGGAACCAAGTTGCACTTCAGTAAAGCTTTTCATCCTCAGACGGACGGCCAAACGGAAAGGACAAACTTGATCTTAGAGGATATGCTTCGGGCTTATACTCTCGACTTCAAGACCAGCTGGTGTAGAATGTTACCGTTAGCTGAGTTCGCCTACAACAACAGCTATCAGGTGACGATTGGAATGACACCTTATGAAGCCCTATATGGGAGAAAATGCAGGTCGCCTATATGTTGGCATGAAGCTGGTGAGAAGAAGTTAATAGAAAGCACTGATGCTGAAAAGACTGATTTTGTTAACGAAACCTCCGAGATGATTAAGCTGATTCAGAAGAGAATAGAGACCGCCCAAAGTCGTCAAAAGAGTTATGCTGACAAAAGAAGAAGACCCTTAGAATTCGTTGTTGGCGAATCGGTATTTTTGAAAGTTGCACCGATAAAAGGAGTTATGAGGTTTGGAAAGAAGGGCAAGCTGAGCCCAAGATATATCGGTCCATATGAAATAGTGAAGCGGATATGTAAGGCGGCATATCAGCTAAGATTGCCATCTGAAATGTCAGCTATGCACGATGTATTTCACGTTTCAATGCTCAAGAAATTTGTCCCGGATCCTACGCACGTGATTGAGCCACAAGTGATCGAGATACGAGAAGACTTAAGTTATGAAGAAAAGCTAGTGGAGATACTGGATCGTAAAACTAAGACCTTGAGGAATAAAGAAATTCCATTGGTCAAGGTACTATGGCGAAATCACCAAGTAGAAGAAGCCACATGGGAACGTGAAGATGATATAAGAACAAAATTTTCACAACTATTTTGAGTTTTGGGGACGAAACTCTTATAAGGTGGGGAGAATTGTAACGCCCGCCTAATTTGATGTAAAGGATTATGCTATGATGAATGACGACGTTAAATGTTATAATTATAATATGTGTTATGATATTTGATAGATGGTGCTAACCATTTTATTCTAAGTGTTATGACAGGTGACGCTCGCGTGGAATTGATGTGCTCAAATATTCATGTCATTAATGTTATATGTTTAATAATTTTTTTTATTATTATTGATAATTTAATGTTATGAATGATTTTTGTATTTAAGGGCAGATCGGCAAGCCGGACCATTTAGTTCGGCAGGCCGAAATGAATTCCTTAGAACGGCAAGCCGATGAGATATCATCGGTAGGCCGAACTTCTGAGATCGGTAGGCCGATGAGATAGATCGGTAGGCCGATGACAGCTGATAAGCAGTCAGCAGAAATTTCACAAAAATTGTGATAAGGTTGAATTGTGATAAGGATAATTTATTCTGGATAATTAACATAATTATGGGATAATTTGTTTAATTTTGGTTATGAAGCAATTGACTTTTGATTTATTTGAATTAATGGATAAAGTTTTCCCATTTTACAAAAGCGAAATATGGCAACTCGATCCGTTCTTGGAAGTTTGACTTTTTCTCTCTAAATTCTATCCATTTACACGAATTTTGCCTGGCATCTAATCAGAAAAATTTATGAATTGTATTAAGAGGATGAGTTTTCTTTCCCTTATTTTTGAAATTCATTTTTTACCATAACAAAAATTCTCTCTCTCCCGTAATCCTCTCCACTTCCCATGATTTATGTCTTGCAATTAATCAGAAAATTCTTATTAATGAGGAGAGTGTAACGTATTCATTCATTTTTACGTTTTGTCTCTCCCTCTCCCTCTCACTCTCACGTACTCTCTCTCTCTAATTCTCTCTCTCGAATTCTCTCTCTTCCTATCACATTTCTTTTCTTCTTCCTCCTCTCAAATTTCCCTCCAATTCTTTTGTTAAAATATAAAAAAATTCCTTTGGAGATAATTCAAGAAATTTTAAGAAGAAATCGTTCTAAGGTATGAACTCAATCTCGGAAATTCTTAAGCATATTTTTCTCCTATATTGCGACTGCTATATCTTTCTCTACGAATTTTATTTTACTCTGAATTTTTAGTATGTTAATTATGCATGTATTATGAGATTCTCCTCCAAATTTCACTTTAATTTGAATTTTATATACAAAATTTATGAATTTTCTCCTCTCCACTACTCACAGTAAATTGTTGCTGATCAGTTTTGTTGCAAATATGTATGGTTATTGTTTTTGTTGCAAATGAATGTTGTTTTGCCCTAAATTTGGTGGATATGTATATATATATGTTAAGTATAGGACTGGAAAGTTTGGTAATGATTTGATGAGTATTTCATGAGTTATAGAATTTTTAATAAACCTAGGTTATGTAACTGCTTAAAATGTAAGCTGTGAGATTCTTGTTATGAGATATATTTCTTTTATGATTATATAATTTTATTTGGAAATGAGAAATTTTATGCTACTGTATGTGTAGGTTAAAAATGATATTATATGAATTTTTAGGTCTAAATAAATTTATTTTAATTGTTTGGGAATTTTTATTACATGTAACTCACTGATTTGCACCTAGTGTATGATTTTGGTCTCTGCCTTCTAATGCATGTTTTGAAGTAATAGGGATTTATTTTAAGCTGATTTTTGAATATGTTATAATTCTATGAGTGCATTACATGTACGAATTTTTGTGGATTTTTCTGTTATATGAAAATGTGAAAATTGGACCTGAGATAAAAAGTGTTCACTGCCCAGCTATTGCTGGCAGATTGTATGTTGAATGTTATGTGAATTATTTAAATCATTAAATGAGATTTTTATGACTAAAGAAAAATCATGGTGGTAGGTATATATGTTATGTATGTCTCTGCCAAATTTGGTTTTCAAATTAGAAACTCCCTGAACTTGCCAAAAGTTTTGCTTTTGTGGTGCATCAAGTACACATACTCATACCTTGAGTAATCGTCAATAAAAGTGACAAAGTACTCATACCCTCCTCGTGGCCAGATGTTCATCTGTCCACAAACATCACTATGCGTAAGTTCTAGAAGCCCTTTGGCCCTATTGCCCTTAGACTCAAATGGTCTTTTTGTCATTTTACCCTCCAAAAAAGATTCACATTGAGGTATAGAATCCACTTTTAAGTGACTTAAAAGTCCATCCCTTACCAGCCTTTAAATCTTATTCAGGTTAATATGACCAAGGTGCAAATGCTAAAGAGAAGTCTTATTAGAGTGAGAAGTTTTAAGCCTTTTAGAGTTATTATCATTTATCTCAGCATTAAGCAGTAAGTCCACCTTAGGTTTGATAAAATATAGATTATTTTTGCATCGATCCAAACAAATAAAAGATTTATTTTTACGAATCGCCACTTTATTATTAAAAGAAACCAAATAAGAGTCTTTAAATAAACGAGCTATAGAAATTAAATTTCTTTTAAATTTTGGAACATAAACACAATCTCGTAAAATTAAATTCCTATAATTATCAAAATAAAGATAGACATCTCCCACTGCTTCAGCTAAGACCAAAGATCCATCGTCCATCCGAAGCATGAAGTCTTCATGAAGCAAACTTCTTGTTTCTTTGAACCCCTGGAGAAAAATACAAACATGATTAGTTTCGCCGGAATCTATGACCCAAATGTCACTAGATTCCTCAACCAAACAAGTTTCTAAATACAGAAAATCAAACCTACCTCCTTTGGAAAGGAAGTCCTTGCAATGCTTCTTTATGTACCTGACCTTCCCACAAAAAAAAGCACTTAAGCTTCTTCAGATTCTTCTTCATCTTCTTCTTACTCTTGTTATTAGCAGGAATAGAAGACTTCCCGTTTTTGGCTTGTTACTTCATTCCATTCCCAGAATTGGGATTAGAACCAGAAACAGCTACCATGTTGGCCTCGCCACCAACAAGAGACTCCCTGATCAGCAGTTCAAACTCCTGTAACTGTTTCATTAGTTCTGTTAAGGTCATATCCCATCTATTGCTCAAATTAAAAGTAACTCTAAATGAAATAAACTCCTTAGACAGAGTCTCAAATACCATAATCATTTAAGTTTCAGCATCGATGTCGACTCCATTGGTTTAAGCCTCAGTGAGGTATCCCATGACCAGCATCATGTGTTCCTTTATAGATGTCCCCAGCCTCTACTTATATTTTAAGAGTTTCTGAAGCGCCCCTTGCCGCTTTGTTATGGCCTAGCCTCCAACCATGTCTTCAAGATTATCCAAGATCTGCTTCGCAGTCTCATAATCTTCATGTTGAGCCTACAACATGTTATTCATGCTTACCATAACATAGTAGTGGGCTTGATCATTTCCATCTTTCCAGCGATTGTACGCTTGGAATTACTCATTAGTGGAATCTCTCGTAGGCTCAGGAGGACAAGGGGTTGTCAGTACAAATTTCAGTTTCTCAAAGGAGAAGATGATATCCAGGTTCTATTTCTAATCATTATAATTCTCTTCGGTTAATAGGTTTTTGTTAAGTATAGAAGATAAAATGTTTTTAGACATCTTTAATCTACAATAAAGAATCATATACCAAACATAAGCAAACACACCATAATAATTTAGTAAGATAACACAATCATGTAAAAACATACAAATGTGTTTATGTGTCAAAACCTTGAAAATATCACAACCTTATAACGATAATTCCCAACTCAGAATTCAACAAGTTGCTAGGGGAGTCATGCCAAATTCAATTAGGAACACGGATCCCCTTTTAATTAATATATGCCATACAGGACCCGTATAATCGAGCATATATTAATAATTGTTTCTTTGGCCATTAATTTTATTAACAGAGCTCCTAGGGGAGGTTTATAATAAAATTAACATGAGTGTACAACCATCGTTTTAATATTTTTATCCATGATTTATAATCACCACCTAGGGGTGTGCAACCATAAATCATGCTAAAATACCTTATCCTTTCAGAGATACAATCTGGTACATGATAGAAATCCCTTCCTAGGGGTCAGGACCACCATGTTCTTCCAATGGACCAATGATGGAGGCCTTAGGTCCTCTCTTCAAAAACCTTCTCCCACTTAATCTTTTGAAATCAAGGTTTTATTTTAAAAGACATGCATGAACAATTTTGATATGAGCGGCACTCCCTATTCTATATGACATGTTTTCAATATACATGGCAAAACATATTATAATGCAGACAAGCAAAGCAATCAGATAAAGCTACAAGCAAAATAATAATCATAATATTATGGTTCCACCCTAAAAAATAAAAACAAAGATTACAAGAGAATAATTGAAACATATTATCGATTCTTCATCCTTGAATCTCCAAGCTGTATCCTTCTTCATGTAATCCCATCTTCAAGTCTTCAATCTCGTATGAATCAAATACTCCATAATTTCTGTCAAATCCATATTTAATGTTTCTCAGAATTGTCCCAAAACTAAAATTAAAACAGCATGAAAAACTGCACCTTTTTTTAAGAAATTTTCAGCTCTCTGTCGGCAAGCCGATCTGTGTGATTGGCCTGCCAGTTGTGACCCATCAGTTGCCAATCTTCACAGATCAGCCTGCCGATTCATGATCAATCGGCCTGCTGAACCAGAAGTTTGGCATGCCACCAGAGCCACTTGATTTTTGCCCCACTGACGGCCTGTCGAACCTCACGTTTGGCCTGTCAATCTACGACCATCAACCTGCTGAATTAGGATTCGGCATACCGACCGAGTAGAAATCACCCTTTCCAAAAAATACAATTTTAAATGTAATTCATTAATTTTATTTCCAACAATTCAAAAACATAAAATTAGAGACTCAAGAAATACTTGGGAGCGCCATCATCTATCTTCTAGGTCCGTCTTCTCCAAATAATTATTTAATTACAAAATTTTTACAAATTTAAAATTAAATAATAATTCCTAGACGGAGATGATAGTCTGCCAACAAATTACATGAAAAACCTAGATACACATTCTAACCTCTAAAAAACAAAAACCAGAATAAATTAATTAATTAATAATTAATTAAATAATAATTTAATCAACCATAATTAAATAATAAACATTCACCAAATAATCCATGACAACATATAAATATTTATAGAAACCTAGAGTGCTAACTCTCTATAAAATTAAATTCAAGCATAGGAGAGATTAAGATCACATAATTCATATAGATAGCATGATCACAAACTCGTAAATTTATGTAAAAGCCATGGCTTTGATACGAATTGTTGGAAAAATAGTATGTAGCGAAATTTTAAAAATTTTATATCAGAGTATTTTCGAAAACACAAGTTTGAAACGCTATATGTATAAATTAAACAGATCTTGCTAACCTTGTATTTTCCAAAAAGCTCCCGAAATTCATGTAGAGAAGTAACATTCCAGAAGAGCCTCAACCAAGTGGTCTTCTTTGCTATTCTTTATCCACGATCGGAGTGAGTGTGGGCTCACACATACAGCTCTTCCACCAGATGACTCTCCTTCCAACTAATTGAGAGAACCCGAAACTAGTGTTCGTGATTTGTAAACAAGAGCTGTCAGAGAGTTTCAGAATTTTTCCAGCAGAGTTTCACTCTTAATCTCTCAATTGAACTAAAAAACTTATAAGACTCACTCTCTATTTATAGAGGTTAGGTCTAGGGTCAGTCCTTATCAAATAAGATTTGCGTAAAAACACGTGATTTTATTTCGCACATAGGCAGGCCGATCTGCCCAACCGGCAGGCCGAACTGTCCAAAAAAAATCTCAGCGGATCTTTTATTTTCCACCTAAGATTCTATGAGATAAAGTCTTAGTTTTAATTCAAATAACCCAAAAGAGAAGTTATCTAATAAAACAACTTTATCTAGATAGTCTCTAGGATAATAAATAGATTCCTAATAATTCTACAAGTTTATCTTGATTTAATTTATCCAAAATTAGATCAACTAATAAGCAGACAAGAATTATCCAATCCTAATAATTTAACAAGATTATCTTGAATTAATTTTGTCACAAAATTAATTCAACCGAAAGCAGACATGAATTATTTGATTCTTTTGAATTTCAACCAATCTAATAAATCTGACATAAGTTATCAATTATTGAAAAAAACACGCTATATCATTATAGGATTTTGTGAGCTAGCAAAAGGGACCAAATGAACCTATATAGTTCAAGCTCCTGATAATTATGAAACCCTATATCCCATATATACATTTTATAATTGTCAACTCCAACGCTACTCTACCAAAAGCTTGGAGCTATACTCTCGAACTCTATAGAATTACGAAGCCCATATAGCTAAGTCTCTATGACATATCATAGTGTATTGTATCCCCATAAGATCATCCATAATCGGCTTAAGGACAAGTTCTATCTTACCTTCCTGATTATTTTTATTTCCATTATCTTACCATCGGAAAACTTACCATCCAAAAATAGTATACCATTTAGTTACACCTATGTATCCAAATGGTTGAGTGCTCTAATTTTTCAATTACAGGATAACGCATATAAGAAGATTTACTACTCCTAAAGAGGAGCTATGAATTCCATAACTATGAATAATAGGTTTATGCTATCAATAGTCATACCTCCAACGTACCGACATGCATACCACTATTAAAAATGTGGGTGTCACCCTTTGGTACGTCAAAAGATACAAGCCAAGACAACAGGCCTACTATTCATCTCAGGATTAAGATACAATACAAATGATTGTCTAAAAGTGAATCAATTTACTAAGATAGAATTATTAATCTAAATCAATTTACTCCATGTCCCGATCCAACACATTGTCACTTATGACAACGTGCCAATGTTTCTATTTATAGAGTCCACCTCTGATGGCCAAGACAAACTATCTCCCAATAGGGATATAGACAACATAACAATCTTTACATGAATAAAGCACCCAACTTTATTTCCTCAATTGTAGATTTTATGATTTAGACCGTCACCTATCATGTCTTCCGTATAATCTGTCCATCATATGCCCAATTCTTAAAGGTTTAAACCGAGAGTCTCAAACTATTGTTTGCTTAACATACATTCAATAAATTTGAACGTAAAGAGAAGAATATTTGGTATATAAATAATAAATGACTTTTTTATTGATAAAAATGTCTCCAAAAATATATTACATTTTTACTCCTTAGGGCATACATGTCTAACACCTTATTCATACCAAGAACTACCTGAAGATCCCCAAGGAACTTGCAGACTCACACTGCTTCTTTCAAGCATCATAAGCTACCACATACTCGGCCTCTATCGTTGAATCTAAAGTACAATCTTGCTTTACACTTCTCCAACTAATGGCACCACCTCCCAGAGTAAACATAAAACCCAAAGTCGATCTCCCAGAATCCAGACAGGATTGAAAATCCAAGTTCGTGTATCCTAGAGGAGTCAAATTCTCACCTGAATACACAAGTATATACCCTCAAGTCCTTCTTAGGTACTTGAAAATATGTTTAACTGCAACCTAGTGGTTTGGTCCTGGCTCCACCTAAAATCGACTTACAATACCGATCGTATAACAAATATCCAATCATGTGCAAAGCCTGGCATACATGAGACTACCCACTGCCAAAGCATAAGGCTCCTTCTTCATGTGTTCTCTTTCTTCCTGAGACTTTGAAGAGTCTTTCTTAGAAAGAGTAATTCTAGACCTAGATGGTTACCCACCTTTCTTGGAATCCTGCATTGCAAATCTCTCAATAATTTTATCTATGTAGCCAGCCTAGGACAAAGCTATCATTTTGTTCTTCCTATCTTGAAAGATCTGGATACCGAGAATAAAATTAGCCTTACCTAAGTCCTTCATGTCAAACTACTTGATCAACCATAATTTGAATGATGACAATGCCCCAATGTCATTGCTAATTAGCAATATGTCATCTACATAGAACAACAGAAAAACCACCTTCCCATCTTTAATGTGTTTGTAAACACATGGCTCATCCATATTTTGTGAGAACCCATAAGTCCTGATTATTTGATCAAATCTTATGTTCCAAAAATGGGAAGCCTACTTAAGTCCATAAATTGACTTTAGCAACTTACAAACCTTACCCTCTTGACCTTTGACCTTGAACCCATCTAGTTGTTCCATATAAATGGACTCATCAAGATAGCCATTTAGAAAAGCCGTCTTGATATCCTTTTGCCAAATCTCATAGCCGAGAGTGGCAACTATGGTCAAGAGAATCCGGATGCACTTAAGCATGGCTACAGGCGAAAAGGTTTCCTCGTAATCGATTCCTTCCTTTTGCGTGTAACCCTTAGCTACCAGTCTAGCCTTAAAGGTTTCGACCTTTCCATCCACTCCTCTTTTCTCTTATAGATCCACTTACACCCTATGGAGTGATTGGTTCACTCCTTAACTTCTTAAGCATTACTTTGCTTCGAGGCTTAAAGTCGTCCATGTAACCCTCCTCAAGGAAAGTTGCATTAGTTGAAACCACGACTTTATTTTCCTTTGGGTTATAGAAATAATCCCCTTTAGTCCCTTTTAGATATTCTACAAACACACAAACTTCAGAACGTGCTTCTAACTTATTCGCATCCTTAAATAAGACATGAGCCAGACATCCCCATATGCTAATATCGTTTGAGGATGTCTTCTTGCCCGTCCACAACTTGTGAGGAGTTTTAGGGACCAATTTTGAAGGCACATTGTTCCAAAGATAACATGCGGTTTATAGTGTATATCCCCAAAATGATAAAGGCAATGATAAATAACTCATCATGGACCTAATCATGTCTAATAAAGTCCTATTTCTTCCCTCCACTATGCCATTCTGCTATGGAGTCCCTAGCGCAATCAAATGGGATAAAACCCCATCCTCTAATAAGTATCCTAAGAACTCATCAGAAAGATATTCTCCACCTCGATTGGATCGAAGTACTTTTATGGGTTTACCCAATTTCTTTTTCACTTTAGCCCGAAACTCTCTGAATTTGTCATAAGTTTCACTTTTGTGGTGCATCAAGTACACATAGACATACCTTGAGTAATCATCAATAAAAGTGACAAAGTACTCATACCCTCCTCGTGCCAGGATGTTCTTCGGTTTGCAAACATCACTATATACAAGTTCTAGAACCCCTTCAACCCTATTGCCCTTAGACTTGAATGGTCTTTTGGTATTTTACCCTCCAAACAAGATTCAATTTGAGGTATAGATTTCACCTTTTAGTGACTTAAAGATCCATCTTTTACCAACTTTTGATTCCTATTCAGGTTAATATGATCGAGGCACAAATGCCAAAGATAAGTCTTATTAGAGTGAGAAGTTTTAACTATTTTAGAGTTATCATCATTCATCTCAGTATTAAGCAATAACTCCATCTTAGGTTTGATAAAATATAGATAATTTTGCATCCATCCAGAACAAATAAAAGATTTATTTTTATGAATCACCACTTTATTATCAAAAGAAACCAAATAGGAGTCTTTAAATAAACAAACTATAGAAATTAAATTCCTTTTAAATTTGAGAATATAAAAACAATCTCACAAAATTAAATTCCTATAATTATCAAAAAAAAGATGGACGCATCGCCCATCCGAAGCGTGAAGTCTTCATGAAGCAGACTTCTTGTTTCTTTGAACCCCTATAGAGAAATGCAAACAGGATTAGTTGCACCAGAATCTATGACCCAAATTTTACTAGATTCGTCAACTAAACAAGTTCCAAATACAGAAGCTCACACCTACCTCCTTTGGTAAGAAAGTCCTTGCAATGCTTCTTTATATGCCTAACCTTCCTGCAGAAGAAACACTTAAGCTTCTTTAGGTTCTTCTTCTTCTTCCTCTTGCTCTTGTTGTTAGCAAGAACAAAAGATTTCCCATTCTTGGCCCATTTTTTCTTTCCATTCCCGGAGTTAGGATTGGAACCAAAAGCAGCTGCCAAATTGGCCTCGCCACTAGCAGGAGACTTCCTAATCAGCAGTTCAAACTCCTGTAACTATTTCATTAATTTTGTTAAGGTCATATCCTACGTATTGCTCAAATTAAATGTAGCTCTAAATGGAATAAGTTCCTTTGACAGTGTCTCAAAGACTATAGTCATCGAGTTTCAGCATCAATGTTGGCTCTATTGGTTTAAGCCTCAGCGAGGTAACCCATGACCAACATCATGTGCTCCTTTACAGATGTCCCCCACCTCTGCTTACAGTTTAAGAGCTTTCAAAGCGCCCCTTACCGCTTAGTTAAGGCCTGGCCTCTAAACGTGTCTTCAAGATTATCCAAGATCTGCTTAGCAGTCTCATAATCTTCATGTTGAGCCTGTAGCATGTTCTTTATGCTGGCCATAAAATAACAGCGGGCTTGATCGTTTGCATCTTTCCAGAGTTCGTACGCTTGGAATTGCTCATTAGTGGAGTCTCTTGTAGGCTCGGGAGGACAAGGTGTTGTCAGCACAATTTTTTGTTTCTCAAAGGAGAGGACAATATTCAGGTTCTATTTCCAATCATTATAATTCTCTCTGGTTAATTGGTTTTTGTCAAGTATCGAAGATAAAGCCTTTTTAGATATTTTTAATCCACAATAAAGAATCTTATGCCAAACATAAGCAAACAAATCATAATAATTTAGTAAGATAACACAATCATGTAAAAACATACAAATGTATTTATGTGCCAAAACCTTGAAAATATCACAACCTTACAATGATAATTCCTAACTCGAAATTCAACAAGCTCCTAGGGAGTCATGCCAAATTCAAACAGGAATACGGATCTCCTCCTAATTAATATATGCCATCCAGGACCCGTATAATCTAGCATATATTAATAATCGTTTCTTTGGCCATTAATTCCATTAACAGAGCTCCTAGGGGAGGTTAATAATAAAATTAACATGAGTGTATAACCATCATTTTAATATTTTATCCATGATTTATAATCACCACCTAGGGGTGTGCAACCATAAATCATGCTCAAATACCTTATCCTCTCAGGGATCTAATCTGGTACATAATAGAAATCCCTTCCTAGGGGTCAAAACCATCATGTTCTTCCTATGGACCAACGATGGAGACCTTAGGTCCCCTCTTTGAAAACCTTCTCCCACTTAATCTTTTAAAATCAAGGTTTTATTTTAAAAGACATGCATGAACAATTTTAATATAAGCAGCACTCCCTATTCTACATGACACGTTATTAATATACATGGTAAATCATATTATAATGTAGACAAGCAAAGCAATAAAGCAAAGCTACAAACAAAATAATAATAAATAACCATAATATTATGGTTCCACCTTAGAAAATAAAAAACAAAGATTACAAGAGAATAATTGAAATATATAATCGATTCTTCATCCTTGAATCTCCAAGTTGTTTCCTTCTTCATGTAATCACATCTTCAAGTCTTCAATCTCGTATGAATCAAATACTCCATAATTTCTATCAAATCCATATTAATGTTTCTCAGAATTGTCCCAAAAATAAAATTAAAATTGTACTAAAAACTGCACCTTTTCTAGAAAACTTTTTAGCTCTTTACCAACAAGCCGATCTAGGTGGTAGGTCTACCAATCATGACCTACCGGCCTACCAACCAGCACAGATTGGCCTACTGATTCATGACAGATCGGCCTATCGAACTAGAAGTTTGGCCTGCCGTCAGAGCCACTTGATTTCTGCCCTATTGACGGCCTGCCAAACCTCTCATCTGGCCTACCGGTCTACGACCATCGACCTGCCGACCAAGTAGAAATCACCCTTTCTAGAAAATACAATTTTTTAATGCAATTCATCAATTTTATTTTTAGCAATTCAAAAACATAAAATTAGACACATAGGAAATACCTAGGATCACCATTATCTATCTTCTAGGTCTGTCTTCTCCAAATGTTTATTTAATTACAAAATTTTTACAAATTTAAAATTAAATAATAAGTCTTATACGGAGATGATAGTCCACCATATAATTACATAAAAAACTTAGATACATATTCCAACCTCTAAGAAACCATAACCAGCATTAATTAATTAAGTAATTATAATTAAATAATAATTTAATCAACCATAATTAATTAATAAACAGTCACTATAATCCATGACAACATAAAATTATATAGAAACCTAAAGTGCCAATTCTCTATAAAATTAAATTCAAGCATAGGAGAGATTAAGATCACATAATTTACACATATCATGATCACAAACTCGTAAATTTACGAAAAAACTATGGCTCTGATACCAATTGTTGGAAAAATAGTACGCAGAGAAATTTAAAAAAATTTATATCAGAGTATTTTCTAAAAACATAAGTTTGACATGCTATATGCATAAATTACCAGATCTTACTAACCTCTGTGTGCCAAAAAGCTCTTGCAATCAGTGAAGAGAAGTAACGTTTTAGAAGGACCTCAACCAACTAGCCTTCTTTGCTATTCTCTATCTGCGATCGGAGTGAGTATGGGCTCACACATATAGCTCTTGCACTAGGTGACTCTCCTTCCAACCAATTGAAAGAACCCAAAGCTAGTGTTCTTGATTTGTGAACGAGAGCTCTCAGGGAGTTTCAAAATCTCACTTGCAGAGTTTTACTCTTAATCTCTCAACTGATCTGAATAATAGTGAGACTCACTCCCTTTTTATAGAGGTTGGGTCGAAGAATCAGTCCTTATCAGATAATGCCTCAAATTCGAATTAGAATCAAATTCGGATCAATATCTGACGAAATTCGAGTAAAAATGCGTGATCTTGTTATCACACAGTCAGCATGCCGATCTATCTAATTGGCATGCCGAACTTGCCCCATCGACAGGCTAATCTTGAGGATCGTCCTACCAAATTGCTGATAAAAGTCTCAGCAAATCTTTTATTTTCCACTCAAGATTCTATAAGATAAAGTCTCAATTTTAATTCAAATAACCTAATAGAAAGGTTATCTAATTAAAACAACTTTATATAGATAATCTCTAGGAAAATAAATGAATTCCTAATAATTCTACAAGTTTATCTTGATTTAGTTTATTCAAAATTAAATCAATTGATAAACAGACAAGAATTATCCGATCCCAATAATTCAATAAGTTTATCTTGAATTAATTTTGTCACAAAATTAATTTAACCAATAAACAAACATGAATTATTTGATTCTTTCAAATTTCAATCAATCTAATAAATCTAACATAAGTCATCAATTATTGAAAAAATACGCCGTATTGTTATAGGATTTTATGGGATTAGAACCACCATGTGCTACCTATGGCCAACAATAGAGGCCATAGGTCCTCTCTTCAAAAACCTTCTCCCACTCATTCTTTTGAAATCAAGGTTTTATTTTAAGAATATACATGAACAATTTTAATTAAGCAGCACTTCCCATTCTATATGACATGTTATCAACATACGTGGCAAATCATATTATAATGCGAATAAGCAAAGCAATCTTGCAAAGCTACAAGCAAATAATAATAAATAACTGAAATATTATGATTTCACCCTAGAGAAAAGAAACAAAGTTTATAAGAGAATAATTGAAACATATTATTGATTCTTCATCTTTAAATCTTCAAATTGTATCCTTCTTCATGTAATGGCCATCTTTAAGTCTTCAATCCCACTTAGATCAAAAACTCTATATTTTTGGTCCTATCCAAATTTAATGTTTCTCAACATTGTCTCAAAAATAAAATTAAAACTATACCGAAAAACCCACTTTTTCCCCAAAAAACACAGCTTTCTGTCGGTTTATCGAATTTTCAAATTTGGCCTACCTGTAACGCGATCGACCGTAGTATGTATGTAACGTCCACCGTTTTCTTCTATAGACACTTATGTTAATTTAACGTTAAAATGTGATATTTTAGTGCTATTATTATTTATGTTAAGTAAATTAACATTTTATTTAATAATGTCACAGGTGACGGCATGTGGGATCGATGTGCTTAGGATGTTCAAGTCAAAAGTGATGATAAGCTTAAAGTATTTTTTTATTTTTTTATGGCTTTCAATTTGCTCTACATTTATAATATTTATAATGCTCTAGGGTTATGTATGCCTACAGTTATATTTTTTATGATGACATGAATGTTGTTGTATATTTTCTTATTTTTATAACATTTATGATGCTATGATAATTACATATGTAGTAGTTTTATTATAATGGCATTAAGTAATTGGATAATACAAAATGTCCAAGAAAATAATGTGAAAATTAATTTTTTTTTTTGTTATGGAAGTAATTAGTTTTGTTATATATAAGTAATTATATATTATAATTATTTTATATTATATTATAAGTTTATATTATATTATATTATATATATATGTGAGGTTATAAAAGAAGAAACGGCAATCTGCCGTGAGAAAGGGAAAAAAAAAAGAAAGAGAAAAAAAAAGGGAAAAAAAGGAGAAATTTAATTAGATTAGGATTAGGGTTTTCTACACTTATCTAATCTCTTCTCTCTCATAAATCTATAAATATACTTTTGAGCCACCAAAATCTTCATTCTCTAAATTTTTAGCCAAAGAAAATTCTCTCTCTCAAAAATTTTCTTAGACACTCTCTCTTTCTTCTCCACATTTTCTTCCCTTCTTTCCCTATTTTTCTGCAAACAATTGAATCAAATATTGGGTTTTCACTTTAATAATTCAAGAAAATTAAAAAGAATCATTTTGGAGGTAAGAAACTCATTCTAGACTATTGTTGAAATTTTGTTTCATTTATAATCCGACCCTTATAATTTTGTCTATGAATTTTCGTTTGCTCTAAAATTTTGGTATGATGTTTATGTATGTGATATGTGATATATCTCAAAATTTCACTTTATTTGGAATTTTCTATGCTGAGATATTAAATTTTCTTTCTCTACCACTCATGACCAAACCGTCACTGATTGGTATTTTGCATAAAAGTATAGTCCATGTTTAAAAGGCAAACGACCTTTGATTTGAACTAAATTTTACAGAGATATTCATGCATATGTTAAGTTATGATCTGGAAAATTTCGTGGCTATTTGATGAATATTTTATGATTTCTTGAATTTTTTATGCCTTAAGTATACTTTTCATACTAACACCAGACATCCATCATATTTTAGTATTTTCACCTGACATCCCAAATACTAGACATCTTAAGCTTTTGTTTGGCTTTTGAATCGCTTGAATCGGAGTTCTCATTAAATAGTTATGATTTTTCGAAGTTGACCATTAAAAGCTGTACAATTTTAAACATACCCAAAATTTAGATTGACTTTTCGAGGACTTTTTCTTCATGAAATTTATTGTCAAAATATGCGTGTAATATATCAAAATCTTTGTTTTTGAGTCTAGTTTCTAATGCCACTGGTTTTGACTGATTTTGAGTTAAGATGGAATTATTATGAATTTTTAAGTAAATAAAGGTCATTTTGCCTACTTTTTGGAATTATGCCCTAGGTTCATAAATTGTGATTTTGTGCTTCTTGATATTATTACATGATAAGGTGATATTTAATAATAGTATGAGATGTTTATACATTGTTAATAGTATTGCTAGTGACTTATGATCAATATGAATGTTTGACATGAACCCTCCAAAAGGCGAGCACACCGAGAACCGCAGCAACGTCACCCAAGTTAAGGTTTAATAAGCAAGCAAGACAAGTAAGTACATTCTCACCTGCAACATGATAAAAGTTTACGAAATGGTTTTAAAAATATGTTTTATGATAATTTTTAAAGTTTGTTTTTACATGTTGTTTTCTCATGAAAACTCTTGTTGCAACAAGAAAGTTTAACAAATGTTTCAATGATGAGGTATGTTAAAAGTATATCTATATATATGTATCACTTAATTAAGTGTTACACACCCTATGTTTATGTTTATGTTTATGTTTATGTTTATGATGTCCCGAAGGTTGGACTTGTCATGTTTAGTTTGGGATTAGCTACCCCTCTCCTCTCATGACGGCGCGCCTATGATGATGATGTTTATGGTGCAACACTTGGGCCCCAAAAATAAAATGAATGAAGTTTTAATATGGATAATGATGATGAAAGATATGTTCTATATAAAACTGTACAAAGTGCACTATTATGTTAATGATGATTATGATTATGATGTTTCATAAAGATGTTCATAAAATGTTTTATGTTATGAGATAGGAAAATATACTTACTAAACTTTTGCTTACTTAGTTTATAATCATGTTGCAGACAAAGATAAGAGGACTATGGAATAGGTGGAGGGCGAGGACGGGCGTGTAGGCTATGAACGATGGATCGGAAATAGAAAAACGCCAAGAAAGAATAATTTTTTTAAATATTTCTTTGAATGCTTAAATTTCTACACTATTATGTAAAAAGACTTGTTTACATTTATTTTGATTTTTCAAAAGTTCAGTCTACCAAACTGTTTAAAATAGATTTTAAATTTTGTTTTGAAATTTTGTTTGAATTATGGTTTTGTTAATTTGGCATTGATAAACCATAAAAAAAAAAAAAAGATTTGAAATATTTGGAATATTTAAAAAAAAATTGTATGCATGGATCCTGGGATATGTTTATCAACTTGTGTCTAAATTTAAGTGGTCTATTTTATCAATAATAATAACAAGGATGAAAGTAACGATTATTGTGACGTCCATAAGGGGGCGTTACAATGTATATCACGGTCGACCGCCCATCCACAGTTGGCCTGTCGAATTCAAAAGTTTAGCCTGTCGCTAGAGCCACCATTCTACCTTGTGCAGCCACGGTCGACCGCACTATGTGTATCGTGGTCGATTGCCCCCTCACCTGAGTAGAACTTTCAGAAAATAAATTTAAGGGCAATTTTTTAATTTTATTTTCAACAATTCAAAAACATAAAATTAGAGACTTAGGATATACTTATGAAACGCTATCATCCACCTTCTAGATCCGTCTTCTCTGAATAATTTTTTAATTACAAAATTCTTACAAATTTAAAATTAAATAATAAATCTTAGACGGAGATAATAGTCTACCATCTAATTACATGAAAAACCTATATACACATTTTAACCTCTAAGAAACCATAACCGGCATAAATTAATTAATTAATTAATAATTAAATAATAATTTAATCAACAATAATTAATTAATAGACATTCACCATATAATCTATGACAACATAAAAATATGTAGAAAGCTAGAGTACCAACAATCTAAAAATTAAATTCAAGCATTGGAGAGATCAAGATCACATAATTTATACATATAGCATGATCACAAACTCATAAATTTATGTAAAAACCATGACTGTGATACAATTGTTGGAAAACTAGTATGTAGTAGAATTTTAAAAATTTTCATACCAGAGTATTTTTTAAAACATAAATTTGACACGCTATATGCATAAATTAACCAGATCTTATCAACCTTGTTTGTTAAAAAGCTCCCGCAAGCAATGAAAAAAAAGGACGTTGTAGAAGGACCTTAACTAACTAGCCTTCTTTGCTATTCACTATCCACGACCGGTGTGTATATGGGCATACTTGTACAGCTCTTACATAGGTGGCTTTCCTTCCAACCAATTGAGAAGTACCCCAAGCTATAGTTCGTGATTTATGAACAACAGCTCTCCGAGAAGTTTCAAAGTCTCACTAGTAGAATACTCACTCTAGATTTCTCAACTGATCTAAATAACAAAAAAAACTCATTTTCTATTTATAGTGGTTGGAATCAAATAAGGCCTCAAAATTTAAGTTTGAATCAGTTTCAAATTTGAATCCATGCAATCAAACTCGGAGACTGATAGCCACAGTCGACCACAATGTAAAGGCACGATTGACCGCGTCGTCGCAGATACTCGATTTGAATTTGATTCGAATCCAAGGTTGATCCAATAGATGCTATCTCAACCTATTGGATAATTCCTATCTTATTAGTTGTGGATATCTTTGATAGAGTCTCAATCTTAATTCAAACAACCCAATAGAGAAGTTATTTAATTAAAATAATCGTATCCCGATAAACCCATGCAAATAAGATATTATCTACAATAATTCAACGTATTTATCTTGAATTAATTCAACTGATAAACCAATAAGTTTATCTTAAATTAATTACAAAATTAACTCAACCGATAAATTAACATGAATTATTAAATCCAATTAACTCGAATTTTAGCCAATCGAATAATTTGGCAAAAGTCACCAATTTATTAGAAAAGCACGCCGTATCATTATAGGATTTTTGTGAGCTAGCAAAAGGGACCATATGAACCTATATAGTTCAAGGTCTCGATAATTATGGAACCTAATATTTCAGATATATATTTCATAATTATCAGCTTTAACACTACTCCACTAAAAGCTTAGAGCTGCACTCTCGAACTACATAGAATTACGAAGCCCAAATAGCTAAGTCTCCATGACATATCATGATGTGTCATATCCCTTAGGATTATCCATAATAGGCTTAAGGATAAATTTTGTCTTACCTTCCCTATTATTTTTCTCTTACATTCTATTATCTCACCATTGGAAAACTCAACATCTGAAGATAGCATACTATTCAGTTATACCTGTGTATCTAAATAAATGAGCGCTCTAGTTTTTCAATTATAGGATAATGCATATAAAAGGATATCAACAAATCCTAAAGAGGCGCAATGGATTCTGTATCTATGAATAACAAGTCTACGTTATCAAGAGTCATGCCTCCAACATACCAACATGTGTACCAACATAAAATATGGATGTTACCCTTTGATACATCAAAAGACATAGTCAAGACAACGTGCCTACTATTCATCTTAGAATTAAGATACAACACATATGATTGTCTAAATTGAATTGATTTCCCAAGACAGAATTATTAATCCAAATCAATTCAGTTTATGTCCTGATCCAATGCATCGTCATCTATGACAATGCACCAATGTTTCTATTCGCTGAGTCCACCTCTGATGGCCAAAACAAATTATCTTCCATTTGGGATATAAACAACATAAAAATCTTTGCATAAATAAAGCGTCCAACTTTATTCCGTTGATTGCGGATCTTATGATTTAGACCGTCACCTTTAGAATTATGTATTTCGCATAATCTGTCCATCATATGCCTGATTGTTAAAAGGTTTAGACTGACAGTCTCAGATTTTTATTTGCTTATCATACATTCAAAAAACATGAACGTAAAGAGGACAAGATTTGGTATATAAATAATAAATAAATTCTTTATTCATAAAAATGTCTCCAAAAACATATTACAATTTTACTCCTTAGGGCATACATGTCTAATAATAACTCCAGTAAATACTTGAAATTGCACTTTTAAAAATTATAGATATTTAATTATTTATTTCTTAGAGTCATCTATTTGATATAGCTATTTCATATAAGCTGATCCTCCATAAATAATTCATAATTAGAACTAGGTAAAAACTGTTAACCTCTCTAATTACTTCTTGATCATTGAGTGTCATTGATTTTTTAATGAATAATAAATTTTTGAATTTAATCACGAATTGAGAGCTCTTATTATTCAAGATCCAAATCAATACTCAAGAGAATTATTTATCTACTTTTTGTTAGAGAAGGAATGGATTCCATCTTATAATATTAACATTCTCGGCTAGTTACTTCTTTATGCCTCTAAGGTATAAGCAAGAAGATTAGATTCTCAAATCCATACCTACTAAATCGAAAGATATAAATCTATAAATAGGAATTTGCTAATGACTCAAAATTAAGATCATCTTATATATGACCATCGGTTGATGTGATAACAAAAATTATAAGCTGCTCATACCACATCTTCCCAGTCTTACATAATCTCATTTATTACAGTATACTCATTTAATGACTCACTACATTAATGGTTTGGATAACACCGTTCTATTCTCAATAGAAATGACCTGAACTAATAATGCTCAATTAAAGATTCCATACTTTAATTGAATAATTAATTATAGTTGTCAATTATATGTTACTTGCTATTTTAATTATGATCTTTAAATATTATCCTCTTGTATATAATACTTGTATATAATATTTAAGGTCACATCGATAATTATTGAATTTTAATGATTCATTAAATATTCAAAATACATACATGTAAATATGATGAATAAAAGCACATTATTTATTTATAAATATGACATTTACAAAACATCATGTGCTTTAAGGGTATCCATTCTAATACTTTGTTTTCATTTAGACCCTCGTTCTTTTTTGGTTTTTTACTCATTTGTAATACCCACTCATCAAGAGGTTCTGATCTTGAAAAGCTTCACATAATTTCTCAAAACATAGAGGTGGGACCCCTAGGGGTGGAATGAGACCCACCGTTGTATCTTGAGGAGCACATGGAAATTCAAAAGTAGATATTTTTCCCCAAGAAAGTGGGACACTATTGTATTTAGTTATCAGGATTGAACTTTATAGTCTAATTTGGTTTTCCTTAGAATAATAGAGTTCTTGACCAATTTTTTAGAATATTTAAAGTTAATAATATTAGGTTATGGTCTTTTTTTTTTTTTGAGGTAAAATTTTATTGAACTAAAAGGTCCTATAGGTGCTAATAATAATGCATATGACCCTGTGGCATACAATACAAGACATTCGATGAAACCGTGTCTATCAGTAAATTCTGATGAAGCATGGAAGACGACACAAAATGAGACCCGATATCGAAAAAATTTCCTGACATATCAATTTGAAACCACTACAATCGATGGAAGCTTTCAATCCATCGAGAGCATATAAAGTATAGCTCTAAGGCCACCAACATCTTCACCTAGACTTATACCTAGAACTTCTAATTGCCAAGACCTAAATTTGACAGACCATAAACGAACTCAAATAGTAAGAGAACCTCCTCTCTTATTACAAATAATATACTAAAGCTAAGCGAAAATATCGACACCTTTGTTAGATTAAAACTTACAAAACTAAAACCAAAAGCATAAACTCTACAAACCTTCAATGATAGTATAGTCGGTAGAATGTAAAGCACATGTGCCACTACCAACAACATCTAGAGCCAACATCACCACTTCAAAACAAGCCTACCACCATTCGAAGCAAAACTCAGAAAGAGTACAAACATCAGAGGAGAAATATGGCAGAAAATGCCTCCAAATCGTCTGGATTCTATCCTTCAATCAGAATTAGATCCACCCTAATGAAGTCATCCCATCAAATATAGCCACCACCATTGAAAAGCCCATGATGATAAGAGCTCCATAACCAATTTTCAAGACCAAAAATTCAACGACGCGCCCGAAGACAATCTCAGAATACTGGCTAACTCACTCTCTATTTTTCTCTCATTCTCGCTCTTTTCCTAGGGCCGACTATGCCATCTAATTTTGTGCTTGTGCGTGTGTGTGTTTCTTTCAATTCAACTTCTTGGGAAAAATTATTAGAAAAAGATAAAGATACACCTAAAGCTCTTTTGAAGATTAAAAATAAGCATTTTACGTATACATCATTTATGTTAGATTTATTTAGAAAAAATAAAAATCTATGTTGGATTCCATCAATTATATACCAATGACAGGATTTTTTTTTTTAATAGTTAATTATATACCATGACAGCTGTGGTGTTTATGAAATTAATATCTTTACCCGAGCAACAATTTTGACTGAAGTAATGGCGAAGATGTCATCAAAATGAAAAACATAAAAAGCGACAAAATAATTTTGGATAGGTCTTTTGGTGGAAAAAAGTTTTATTTTCTACCGATAGGGAACAATGGGACAATAACATAGAAAATGTAATATTTAAATCCACAAAGCATTAAATTAAATAAGACCCACCGCAGGTTATACATTTTATTCTAACAAAAAAATTAAAAAAAAAAAAAAAAAGAACCGATCCTTTCTTCCTCATCCTCCCTTCTCCACCGTGTGACCGTCGGACCAAAACTTGGCGAGCCCAGTCCTGCGCTTCCACCCACCGATAAACCCACTCCCATCGGCCTTAGCTCCAGCGAGATTCACGAAACGCCGACTAGCCACCGTGGCGAAGCCCATTGAGCCAGAGGCGACCAACAGAATAACGCCTTTTTTTTTCCTTTTTGGGAAAAATTTTCTCATTTGTTAACTAGACAATTGCTTATGGAAGTTTCAATTTTATTTTTTTGGATTTTCCTGCAAAATCCCATATTATTTACCTTTTCATTATCTTTGTCTTAGAGGTCATCGTAATCTACAAAAATGGGTCTCGTAAAGTTGAAAAACATCCTGGCACGACAATCACAATACCTACAATTTTCTTGTCCTTCAATTTCTTTGCCGACAACAAAGATAACAAATATTTTGTACCAGTGATGTTATCTTCACAGTTCTGATCAAAACCCACATGCCTTTTTTCTTTTTCGAGATTTTCATTCTTTCCATGTTCACGATTCAGGTTAGATCAATTATGGAGTCCCTCGAATGTTTGTCGTCCATTTCAAGCGCCAGTTTTTTTTTTTTTTTTTTTTTTTTTTTTTTTTTTTTTTTTTTTTGAAGCTTTACCAGCCAAGAGAAAGCACCATCGTGCAGACCTGAGCTTAGACACGACAGCTAAGCCCATCTACATTTCAAGAAAAGCCTAAAGCTCTCTCTGGTCCATTTTGTCAGAAATCGTGCGAAAGCCTTTGAGTGGGTCGCGACTAAGAAGGACGACGAGTTTGTATAGATCGGACGTTTCTGATCTCGTTGGATGGGCCAGTTTTATCTCAGGCGATGGAGTGTGGTGGTCGGCGTCGGCGCAGCTACGGCATCGTTGGGTGATTCTGGTGATGTTTGATTTGAAGGAAGTCCTTTTTTTTTTTTAATAGTCTCTATTTTTGTTTCTATAACATAGAGGCATTTTGGGGGTTAATTCGAAAAAAAAACCAAAAAAAAATTCAAATTAAGAAAATGGTTTTTTTTTTAAATTAAAAAGGGTTTTTTTTTTTTAAAATTAAAATTGTTTCAGTTTTTTTCACAAAAAGAGAAAAATGACTGTATCGAAAAGAGGAACTTAAATGTGGTGACAAAAATAAAAAACTGAAACTGTTTTGACGCTCAAAAAGTTAGTTTTTTTATGAAAAAAAAAAGAGGTCATTCTTTAAATTTTTTTCCCCCAAAAATCCCTTTTTAAAAATGCCCCCATTTTTGGCCATTCATTTTTAATTTAAAGGTTTAAAATTTTTATTTCACCGCTGAAAAGTAAAAGCGTTCTCCACACAACTTCTTCTAATAATTTTACAAGAAAATTTAGAGTAAATGGATTCAACTTTTTATTTTTTTTTCTTTCGTTTTTCTGCTCTTTTTTACCCTCTCATGGATGTTTTGATTTTTTCAATATGAGTATGTATGGATTGAGTTCCATTGTTCCGCAACTCATCCCAACTCGAATTGAGAAAGTCCTATTTTGTTACAATATAAAAGTCCACTCATCCAATCCATTCTTAAAACATCACACTTCACAAATTGGATTTTTGAATTCACATATTAAATCTATAATTTGGGTTTCACAAACTGAACACGCCTACTTTTCCATGGTCAAAATAGATTGTTGACTGGTCTAGGTCATATTTGATCCTGTCATGCTTCAAAAATTATGTAATGTAATTGACTAGGTCCAAAATTAGATTTTGTATACTTTGAATAAACTTAAAACATCAATGTGGTGTTTGAAAAGTGGTGGAAACCGTTGGTTAGAACCATTTTTACTATAGCATATGAGAGCTTTGTACTGTAGCAAATTTTTTTATTATTACTATAGCTTGTGAAAATTTTTAACTGTTTATAACTGAGTTTGTGATAGAAACCGTAGTTCCCACTACTATGCCAAGCAGGGGCAAGTATATTTGAAAATTTAGGGTCCGTTTGATAAATAGATTTGAATTAGTGAGTTGATTTGAGTTAGTATGATTTGAATTGTTATCCAAATTAACATTTGAACGTGCATTTAAGTTTTAATTTGAGTATGAAATAAAATTAGTGAAAAATTTTTTTGATTTATTAACAAATCTAATAAAATCTTAATATTAATGATCTTAAAAAATATGCAATATGGATCTTAATTTATTCATCTCTTTACTGGAAACATAATGGAAAAAGAATCATCTCAATTGGATATCAAATAAAAAGTTATGATTTTTTTCTTAAATATAAGAGAGAGAATTTTAGTTTTTACTATAGTACAGATATCTGAGTATCAAAAGTTTAGGGGGGGTTCAGAACTCTAAAAACTTATATTCGTGATACTTAAAGTATTCAGATTTTGAGGGAAACAAACACGTATCTAAAAAATCTTTAATACTTGAAACCAAATTTGAGTTTATTGAATACAAAGAGTACTCAAAACACACAACCCCTTAATATCCTAATTGATTGTCTTCAAAAAAAATTTATCGAAGCTCCTTGCATAATAATAATAATAATATCTAAGTCCTAAAACTAAGACCATCTTTAATGAATATGCTAATGCTATTACTATATTTGCCATTAAAAAGTATAAACATAAAAATTTTTAATATCTATTCAAATATGCACTCTAATACGTAATGCTATTTTGAATGTTATCTTTATTTTTTTGTCATAATTATTAAACTTTAAAATGAGTAAAAGTAAAATTTTAATACTACGATAATTGAAAAGTAAGAATATTGTAATTATTAAAACAAAAAGTCAATCTATTAACCAATAAAAATCAAATGCCACTAAGTTTAGCATATAACAATTTGGAATTAAAGATAGCATTGCATTGGAGAGTGTTTTTAACTCTTAAATACTAAAATTTGATATTGACATATCAGTATAACATTATATTAAAGATGTTCTAATATGGTGAAAGGAAGATTTCTCGCTATAATTTAAAATTTTATTATTTATCTTTGATATTAGAAAATATGAAAGGTTTAAACCAAAATTATTAAAACAAAAACAAAGACAAGAGAGAAATAGAAATAACTGTAAATTTAAAGCAAAATCAACCAAATTCTAAACATATGTAGGCTAATATTTAAACACAAAGTCACAAAAGGTCTCATTAAATACAATAATTAGCATATAAGCTCAAAAATTTTGAAAACATCAAAACAAAAATGTAAATTATCTTTCGTCATGGTCTAGGTTGGGATTAAGTAATTTGGTATGCATATGTAGGAATATAGGAATGGTATTACCAGACTCAGATTACTAATTAGTAATTTATTTGTTTTGAGTAAAACGAACCAAAAGTAGTAGTTACCTTTTTTTTCTTTATTTTTTTTAACAAGCATATTGATAATGCTTTAAAATTTGGCAATATAATATAATATGCATATATTAGGAAAGAGGATGGATGGGGAACGTTTCCCTCATTCCCATTTTGCCATGATTTGGGGACAAAATTTTGGCCCTATTGCCAATTATTGTCCCTCACCCCCACTACGTTTGGAGTTGATCCCCACAGGTTTTGTCTTTGTGAAGAATATTTGTCATCTCAACTCAAAAGTCACAAAAATAAACACTCAAGTTGACAAACTATTAAAAAAAAAAGAGGGTCTCCCCTATTATTTTTAGTTCACCAAATTAAAATTTGGGGATTTGTTTTTAATTGCAAGACACAACTAATGATATAGAGTTTGATTTTAATGGGGCATAAATTAGGGCACTATTAGAGTTAATTGTATATTGATCCTTGAAATATAGGTTAAACCTCATTTTAGTGCCTAACTTTCATAGCTTTCCATCATGTGTTCTTAATCTATGAAATTGTCCCATTTTAATCCCCTTGTCTCAAAATTATTATTATTTGTTCTATTTTATAGAAAGAGGCGTTTGAGTGCCATATGATTGGTAATTAGATTATCTAGGGCGTAGATAACATACATCCTTTGGCGTTCATTAAAGCTATGTTGTAGGAAAACCCCAAAACTGACTCCTGTGTCCCCTTTTCATGTCCCCTTTTTTTTCCTTCTAATAATATCATGTCACATCAATTAAAATATCATGTCGATTAAAATATTAAGTTACTAATCATATGAGTAAAAAATATAATTGATATGACATGATACAAAAAAGGACACAAAAAAGGAGATATATAAGTGAAATCTAAAAATCCCTAGAATTGAAGCTGAAGAAGATTAGGGAGACAAAAAAGGCAAAAAAAAAAAAAAAAGTGGGAAAGAAGGGCTTCTTCTTTAGGATAAAAGAGAGCTTCTAGTAGCAGCCTGTACTAAGCAATCAAACCAAAGGAAATAGCAACAACGAAATTACTAGCTAGGAAGACACTTGGCCAAGCTTGTGGCATATGCCAACTACTAAATATTTAGAAATTTCAGATTAGAAACTTGATAGTCGGGTCAAGGACTGTTCTTATTTGTTGTTTTGGGGGGAGGGTGACTCTGATGTTTGCTGCATTGGGATTGAGTTAGAAACTGTTCTTTTTCTGTACATACATAAATGAGTTAGCATCAACTCATTTATTTTAGGAGGGATAGAATAACATTTAACCATTAACCTTGCGAATGCAGCCATATATGCATCCCCTGTGCCCCTATGTAAAGAACAAATGTACACGATTTCAAAACCACACTTTGTGGTTCATATTATCATTACCGTCATTGCCATTACTGTCACTACCGACAGCAGAATATATCTCATTGTTGTCGCTGTCAACGTCAATTTCATCGTTAGTAACGATATCAGAACTTGCTTCCAACCTATGAGCATGTCCTTATGCAACGCCCCTAAATAGGGATTAACAGTTTTTAATAAATAAAATAAAAATAAAAAAATAAAGATAAATATCAAAGTAATTTACCCAGGACTTAAATAGAAACTCTCAAAATAAAAATAAAACATAAACAAATAAATAAACCACAGTTTAATGTAGCATCTTAAATTTTAAAAATATATAACTATTATCATCATCATTTCAACCCTCAACAAATTTTAATACAGTCACAGAAAGTAACAATCGATGCTCACATTATCATGAATATCATTATTTGCATTCGAAACCATCCTAACGTAATATAATTACATAGCTTCTCCAACTATTTTTCTTGTAGCCACCTTACACTTAGTGAGTCCTGAAAAGATAAACATATTAGGGAATGAGCGACAACATGCTCAATAGGGAAAACCATTACTCACCTTAAGGTTTTATTCTTACCATATTAAACCTGCATGGTTAGTTAGTTTTTATCATTATCCAAATTATGAGATTTATTATGATCATATTCCGTGGATACCATAGTTAATCATTACCAAGTTTCATACATATACATATATACAATATTCCTATTCATCATTATTCCTAGGTGTCCACATTACATAAAGCATTACTCAACTTATAGAAACCCAAATGGGCATGCTTGGCTACCCTCCAAACATTTCGAGGGTATTCCGGTGAGGGGACATCAAGCCCCGAGTCCTCACCAAGTCGATTTCTGTACAGTGTGTTCTGGGACTTTCGATCCAAGGAAGCGTCATCACCTTCCCCCTATTTTACCTTTTAGGGTAATCGTGCCCAAGGACATAACCGCCACCCTCTTCACGTCTCACAATTTCTCAATGTTCCATCATTATTTATAGAATCAATTTTCCTAACCATGCTTTCCAACTTATAACAACATATGTTAATGCATTATGTTCCTTGCTAATCAATACAGGGCGAGTTCATGTCATAGTTTTATATGTGATTCTCATATAATAGCAGTTCAACATAGATACATATATCTTGTGGTAAAACAATCAATTTTAGTTCCATAAAAACCTTACAAAAGATGAGTAATAGAATCCCTACCTTTCAAGCTTCTCAACAATCTTTTAATCTCTGAATTTAATTAACGTAAGCTCCACACACCCTTGATCCTAAGGTGCGCATAAGGATAATTAAAACTAAAGCACAACATGTAACCACATCCATAAATGAATTAGGTGTAAATCTATAGATTTCAGTCTCTAATAAGATTCATGAATTACTTAGGATGGTTTTGGAAAGGTTGCAAGACATTCAGGGATTAGAAGGTGAACAAAGTTGGGTTCACTATCTACAATTAGCACATGAGTTAATGGGTGTTTTACTTAAGGTAGACAGATGGTATATTGCCACTGGTAGGTTTATTAGTTTCTAATCTGAGAATTGAAAAATTCGTAGAAAATAAAATATAACTCTAATTTAGGCTCATGATAGCTCGTTGGAAAGCTTAAGATGTCTACTTTTAAAATATGTAAACCAATTTACAAACTTCATTTTTATCTAATCTCAAAATTTAAAGAAAGAGCTACTATTCATAAAGATAATACAAGGTTTATAGAATATTAATTTTTTCTTTAACTCAAAGCATATTATCCTTGTTCAAAGTCTTAAAATCATTCTAAAATATGCAACATGCATTATATAATCATAATAAACATATTCTCATGAGTTTTATACCAAAATCATCATCAAACCATATCTCTAGCCTTTCGTATAAATAATGAGGAAAACATGCTTAAGTTTGCTTTTTAAGCTTAAAACCTTAAAAATCAATCTTAAAGTTATGGAAACCAGTTTTAAACATTCATAGCATGTTTGTAATATTGTTCATAAATGTTCAAATATGCATGTTAACCCAATTAGAAATTTGCATGGAGAAAACATATATTAAAAACCAAGTTTAAATTAAAGAAAACCTACCTCAAAACTCCTTTGAAAAACACTAAAGTTCGGGAATCAAGCTTAAATTAACTCCAAAATGGCTTCAAATGTGGCTGAGAATTATAGTTGTTGTGGTTGCAAAGAGAACTTTATGCCTTGTGTTTTTAGTTAGAAATTGAAGTGAGAAAGGAGAGAATAAGAAACTGGAGAAGAAAGTGGTGATGGTTGAATAAATAGGCATCAAAATAATTGAAAAGCAGGAGAGAATTAAATGAGCATTAAAAGAAAATATTATCATGTCTCCCATGGAGACTTTTAGCAAATAATGTTAACATAATTGAGGGGGGAAAATGGGGTAAGTTGTAGAAGAAGATAAAGGAAACATTAAAAAGATGGTTGAGAAAACATATCGATGTCTCCTGGTAGTTGAGGTGAATTAATTCTATGTCTCCAAGTAGTTAAGGCTACTTAATTAAGCATTAATGTAGCGGGACAAGGTTGGTAGAAGTGAGTGATAGATAAATTTTTGAATGTTTCTTACGAAGACTTAGTAAAAATACTAAAGTGACATTTTATTCATATGATTTTACAAAAATCATACCTGTTAAAATAATGGGTGTTTCAACTCTCCTCCCCTTTAAAAATTTTGTCCTCGAAATTTCAAATCTAATAATACTAATAAAAAAATCACAATTTTGTTATGATATCAACTTCCGACTCTAAACTGCCAATGTTGTTTGTCCCCAAATGTAAGTTAGTGCATCTCCTTTCATTTGCTTAAAGTATTAACCTTACTCTAAATACTAAATACTTAAACAAGAGTGTTTCTAACTTGATTCAAATTCACAGCACCATATCATGGTTTAACATTTTGATCAGAGAATACACACGCTAATCATACCATTTTCCAGTCCTTCACTATGCTTGGACTGTGATTTACAACTAGTAAACTAAAACATAATTATGAAATATATAACACAAATACTTCTATTCAAAACCATACATTAAACTTATTCATAGAGATATTAGACGAAATCTCACAGTTGCAGACAAACCCGTCAGATTCTTCATTAAACAGCTATCTTCATGATACACAAACAATTTACCCACATAATAGACTCATATTTTCTATAGAATATCCCCACAACTGACTTCGGTACTTTCACATAATATTAACAGAATATTTCACATTACAAACATGATACGGATACATTTCGAGAGTACAGGGCACTCCGTATACCAGCTATCCATACCATGTATGTTTAGAGAATACAAAACCATCGATAAACAAAAGGTTGGACCTTAAGTAGGATGTGTTTCGAGAGTATTAAGTACTCAGTATCCAGCCATCCTGGTGTTAGGCTTATTGAATCTAAAAGTTTTAACATCATACCATAAGAAATGCAAAATGTAAGATAAACGATTATTCGTGATACACGAAATATGGACACACATGCCTACATGCCATGAATAAAACCAAAATATTACAGACTGAGATTTAAATCAATTGGCCCCTCCCAGCATTCATCTTCCCATTCAAGCTTGGATGTTGCAATGTCAGATTCCGGATGGATGATTTGCATCTTATCTAGTAATTCCTCAGCTATTGAAGCAATAACAAAGACTTATCTCTCTGATTCTGCAATGATGTTTTCTTCCACAGCATAATCTAGAAATTTCAAAAGACCATCATAAAAACCATTTACATTCAGCAGTCCCAAGGGTTTGGAATGAAAGCCTAATAATTGCTCACAAGCAACTACAAATATTTCTTTAAGAGTACCTAGACCACCGGGTAATGTTATAAAAGCATTAGAATTATTGATTATGGCTTTAAGATTTCTAAGGATGCTTCTGACTCCTTTTTCCTTACCTATGATTTCCTTATAAAGATTTCGTTTAGCTAGAATATGAGACCAAATCCCTACAGCTATAGCATCACTAGACTTAGCTGCTAGTATCATATTTTCCATCATTTTCAAACTACCACATCTATAGATTATGTTAATCTTCCTGTGTGCTAGGACTTGCCCTAAGTGTTTTGCAGCTTCCCATAGGCTTTATCCTTTCTAAAGCTGGAACCACAAAAGATACATACATTCTTTATTTTCTTGATGGACTGGGAGGTAGACATATTTGGTCTATATAAGTGATTGTTTATGTCTACTCCACTTAGACTTTGGGTTTTACATGAGGTTTTAAGGAAGAAGAATATGTAAAAAGGACTAAAGAAATAGATGAGTAGGAAATGAAAAGGTAATCCAAAGATTTAGACAAAATCTTGTACAAGTAAGAAAGTAAGATAAGGTGATTGATAGTTTACAGAAAATCTGATTTACTCTTTGAAAAAGATTAGACTCTAATTGCATAACTTTTGACAATTGAGAATGGTTTGACAGAAGACCCTCTTGACACAACTGTAGACCGTTTGACAAATATACATCGAGTCTAGAAATTCAATATAAACGACAAATACTGTAGAACTTTTGAAATTTGCAACACAAATCTTGAAATATCTGGATAAGTTTTCAAAATTCAAACATGTTACTATACCGTATGTGACATGTCTGATGATATAATATATTTTATTATATATATGTTTAAGAAAACCATAAATTAAATGAGATATTAAAACTTACTGTATAAATCTAATAATCACAATTATTTCAAACACAAAGACAAATATTTTGAGTAAAAGAAAAACACAAACTGTTGAACATCAACTAAAATTGTTTCAAATAAACAAAGACTAAACAACCTTTATAGAGCGATGACTTATTCTCTATCCAGTTTTCTTATGGCTTTGCAAACAGGATCTAGAAATACCATACTTTTGAGGCGTTGTCTTTTTGCATGAAATTTAGGCCAGAGTTTAAAAATAGCTCCTTGAACATATCCACTAGGGTGACCATGAAGAGGAGGATGGATGCTATCTAAGTTCTCCTTTAAAAGTCCATCCCTACAAAACCTTATTTTATCCTCTCTATTCGTAGATATATAACCAGGTGAAGTACATTTACCGTTACAATTTTGTCTTCCACATTTACTACACGTTACCGCGATAGCACGAGCTCTTCTTTTCATTGCACTATGACTGGTACCTATTCCTAGTAAACCAACATCTTGATTGAAGTCATTCAGATGGACTTTCCCTTCTATCAACATTCTCACATCGCCAAGGATGCCAAAATGCATAAGAATCCACAACCGAGTGATCCTGGCCTTGTATTTCTTTCTGAGAATCTTTTGGGAGATGATGGAAAATACTTTCTCAGGTGTTGGTACTTTGGATCCATGATAAGATGAAAGAAGAGTAAATAGAAAGGAAAAATTGAGACAGTAAATTACAGAATCCTAGAATTCCTTCTTCTTTTAGACTAAGAAGAAGTTCTAGAGAGAAAGAAGATTTACAATCTAGAGGGAGAATAATAAATTAAGAGAGAGAATGTGAGCTTAGAGAAATAAGCTCCCATGCACAGTAGACGTATATGTAAACAATGATTAAACCACTATAGATGACACATATAGAGGCCACGTGGGAGAGACAGTGTGAGTCAAACTGATTCAGGATTTGGACTAGGCCCAAATGTTTGAAGTTGAAATGGTTTAGATTCTTTTGGACCTTCACATATTTAGAACGAGTTAAATAACAAACATAAAATTAAAAACTAATTCATACAGATCTTATGCCCATTTTAAAGTCCACTAAAAATAAAAATAACTATGAATAACAATCTAATTTCATGACAATCAGGGATCTTTTTAAATGGTATTTAAATCAGTTCATAACATAATCATCTAGTAATTCAAATAATTTGTTTAAATCAAAGCCTTATTGAACAATGCATTTACTCATATGTTATCCTTAATACTTAGCATCTATCAATGGACTCATCATCATTACCACCAAGGATTTAGAATGTGACCAACCTTAAAATCAATATGATTTACGTCTTCCAACATAGACCATATCAATAAACAGAGACTTTTAATATTACGACTTAAGCATAATGTATGCAGCAAAACATTTCAACCTTAAAATTTATATATTCTTTGCCTTTACACAATCTCAACATACCAAAAATCTAACATTTATCTCACTCAAGATTTAATACCATGAATTCCTAACTTATCTCTTATTCTTCAAGTAAACAAAACTTTCAAGGAAAGTTATTGACAATCGAATCCACACTTAATCACTACTTAGGTCTGAATCAATTACGAAGAATTTGGCACATCAATGCCAAACTTTGAAATTAACAAATCAAACTTTAAATTTCTTATTACTTTTCACGAGATTAAAAGGTTCCTAAATCCTCGTATCGATAGAAATTTCTCATCATTCTATATGAATTAGATATGCTTATAGATCCTAGTATTATGCGAATCTTGCATAAGCATTCTACTTATAAACCTACTCCGTATAATTATCATTCCCTCATGATTACTAATACTTTTCTTTTAGACTGTATAAATCAATTTGAAGGTTCATTTTGATGATGACAATAAAAATTCAACTTCAAAAACATCTCAAAAACAAATTTGCAAAGTGGTGCTACACTCCCTAGGTTAACCGAGCCTAGGCTCTGATACCAAAATTTCTGTAACGCCCCTAAATGGGGATTAACAGTTTTTAATAGATAAAATAAAAATAAAAAAATAAAGATAAATATCAAAGTAATTTGCTCGGGACTTAAATAGAAACTCTCAAAATAAAAATAAAACATAAACAAATAAATAAACCACAGTTTAATGTAGTACTTTAAATTTTAATAATATACAACTGTCATCATTATCATTTCAACCCTCAACAAATTTTAATATAGTCACAGAGAGTAACAATTGATGCTTACATTATCATGAAGATCATTCTTTGCATTCGAAACCATCCTAACGTAATATAATTACATAGCTTCTCCAACTATTTTTCTTGTAGCCACCTCACACTTAGTGAGTCCTGAAAAGATAAAAATATTAGGAATTGAGCGACAATATGCTCAATAGGGAAAACCATTACTCACCTTAAGGTTTTATTCTTACCACATTAAACCTGCATGGTTAGTTAGTTTTTATCATTATCCAAATTATGAGATTTATTATGATCATATTCCGTGGATACCATAGTTAATCATTACCAAGTTTCATACATATACATATATACAATATTCTCATTCATCATTATTCTTAGGTATCCACATTACATAAAGCATTACTCAACTTATAGAAACCCAAATGGGCGTACTTGGCTACCCTTCAAACATTTCGAGGGTATTCTGGTGAGGGGACATCAAGCCCCGAGTCCTCACCAAGTCGATTTTTATACAGTGTGTTCTGGGACTTTCGACCCAAGGAAGCGTCATCACCTTCTCCCTATTTTACCTTTTAGGGTAATCGTGCCCAAGGACGTAACCGCCACCCTCTTCACATCTCACCATTTCTCAATGTTCCATCATTATTTATAGAATCAATTTTCCTAACCATGCTTTCTAACTTATAACAATATATGTTAATTCATTATGTTCCTTGCTAATCAATACAGGGCGAGTTCATATCATAGTTTTATATGTGATTCTCATATAATAGTAGTTCAACATAGATACATATATCTTGTGGTAAAACAATCAATTTTAATTTCATAAAAACCTTACAAAAGATGAGTAATAGAATCCCTACCTTCCAAGCTTCTCAACAATATTTTAATCTCTGAATTTAATTAACGTAAGCTCTACACACCCTTGATCCTATGGTGTGCATAAGGATAATTAAATCTAAAACACAACATGTAACCACATCCATAAATGAATTAAGTGTAAATCTATAGATTTCAGTCTTTAATAAGATTAATGAATTACTTAGGATGGTTTTGGAAAGGTTGCAAGACATTCAGGGATTAGAAGGTGAGCAAAGTTGGGTTCACTATCTACAATTAGCACATGGGTTAATAGGTGTTTTACTTAACGTAGACGGTTGGTATACTGCCACTGGTAGGTTTACTAGTTTCCAATCCGTGAATTGAAAAATTCCTAGAAAATAAAATATAACTCCGATTTAGGCTCATGATAGCTCGTTGGAAAGCTTAAGATGTCTACTTTTAAAATATATAAACCAATTTATAAAATTTATTTTTATCTAATCCTATAATTTCACGAAAAAGCTACTGTTCATAAAGATAATACAAGGTTTATGGAATATTAAGTTTTTCTTTAACTCAAAACATATTATCCTTGTTCAAAGTCTTAAAATCATTCTAAAATATGCAACATGCATTATATAATCATAATAAACATATTCTTATGAGTTTTATACCAAAATCATCATCAAACCATATCTCTAGCCTTTCTTATAAATAATGAGGAAAACATGCTTAAGTTTGCTTTTCAAGCTTAAAACCTTAAAACATCAATCTTAAAGTTATGGAAACTAGCTTTAAACATTCCTAGCATGTTTGTAATATTGTTCATAAATGTTCAAATATGCATGTTAACCTAATTAGAAATTTGCATTGAGAAAGCATATACTAAAAACTAAGTTTGAATTAAAGAAAACTTACCTCAAAACTCCTTTGAAAAACACCAAAGTTTGGGTTAAAAATCAAGTTTGAATTGACTCCAAAACAACTTCAAATGTGGCTGGGAATTATAGTTGTTGTGGTTGCAAAGAGAGCTTTACGTCTTGTGTCTTTAGTTAGAAATTGAAGTGAGAAAGGAGAGAATAAGAAACTCGAGAAAAAAGTGGTGATGGTTGAATAAATAGGCATCAAAATAATTGAGAAGCAGGAGAGAATTAAATGAGCATTAAAAGAAAATATTATCATGTCTCCCATAGAGACTTTTAGCAAATAATTCAACATAATTGAGGGGGCAAATGGGATAAGTTGTGGAAGAAGATGAAGGAAGCGTTAAAAGGGTGGTTAAGAAAATATATCGATGTCTCCTGGTAGTTGAGGTGAATTAATTCTATGTCTCCAAATAATAAGGATGCTATTTAATTGAGCATTAATGTAGTGGGACAAGGTTGGTAGAAGTGAGTGATAGGTAGGTTTTTGAATGTTTCTTATGGAGACTTAGTAAGAAATTCTAAAGTGACAATTTATTCACATGATTTTACAAAAGTTATGCCTGTTAAAATAACGGGTGTTTCATCCTATTAGGAGGGAAGGTCATTTGCAAGGCTTCTGTAAGCTCACTACCACCCCTCTCAATCTTGCGCAAGCACTTGGAAAATTGAACTGCAGTTCCCATATCAACAATGAACCCAGATCCTATCATTTCTCTATAAATTAAAAGCATTCCAGAGTAAACGTAAAAGCCTCAGCAACTTGAGCATTGACAGCAGAGATGTCAACAAGCAGTGATATACAGCTTTGTCGGGTTTCAACCCTGCCAACTTCATCTCATCAAAGCATTTTAGAGCCTTCTCAGAAGCAAAGCACGTGCCCAACCTTGTATCAACGTGTTGTAGGTTTTAACATTCGGCTTTACCCCAAAGGACTACATTTCTTGGATTGTTTTTGTAGCTTTCTGCAATGAAACAAAAACTATTCATAAAGGCAACTATCAAACTGCCAGTCTTGTGGTAAACTATCAACTCATTCAACTTCCCATGTCCTGTGGCAAAAAAGACCATGATTTTGCTAACAAAACACGGCCACTGGTAGATGGGAAAAATCACAACCCAAATCAATTGCAAATTTAGGAGTTGATCTCTTTGTTAGAAGATTCTCAGACAAAAATGTGATGGAGAGTTATTTACTTTAATTTCCACAAGACAAGATTCGCCCACTCTATGGAATCAAAGAAAATTCCAAGGCTAAAACCAGAAGATAGTAGGGCATGATTTCTCCAGAAACAAGAGAGGTGGACAAATAAAATCTCAACTGGATCTAAGATCTAAGTAGAAAAGTGGACTACTAAGAAGCTACCATTCATCTCCAAGAAACTTGAAAACAAATGTTAAAAGTGCATCATATCCTCCAGTATCCAGGGACGTGAAATTGAGTATAACTTCATTTCCTAGGCATTGAAGCTAAAATAGCATGATTTCTCTGTAGTCTCTTTGAAAACCAAAATAGAGACTAGTATTTAAAGAGCATACCAACATATCTCCAGCTCTGCTACAAACATTTATGAAAGATGTGTAGGTATGGATATCAGGTTGAACGCCTTCCTGTTTCATTTATTGCATCAGGTCAGCAGCCTCCCAAACATCACCTCTTCAAGCCATCTACAAGAAGAAATAACAAACTTGAGCACCAGAAGCAGACAACATAGCAAGTCGATTAAAAGAGGAGATAAAATGTAGAACGTAAATTCCACTTATGCTTTCATAGTTTTCATCCTTTTTTTTTTCTTCTCTCTCAAAGTATGCTCCAATGGTTTGAGACAGAACTCTGAAAAAGGCTAGTAAGAGAAATATATATTATATGAAAGCAACGACTTTTGACAACGCTATCATACTCACAAGATTGTAAACAACTCATACCCATCAATTAGTATATTGTACGCAGACGTGTTCCCCGGAATCTTTTGATTACTCATTTCTTTGGTTACTGCTAAAGCACTTTGCTTCCTGCTAGCCTTGCAAATGCCTTTAGTAAGGCCTCGTAGGTAAGCACATTGAGTTCATGGCCTTCATTCCTTAATTTAGTAAAATACTCAAAGGCCTTCCCAGTGTCACCCAGTGATGAGTAGCCATGCATGATAGTTGTGTGTGTATGTTTATTTGGGCTTACACCCGCCAGCGTCATCTCATCTAATATTTCAACAGCTTTCTCCAACTGCAAGACATTCAAAATAGACAAACCAAGCTCACTAGAGAGCATTATGCACCAATTTTTTTACTTTCAAAAGAGGGGTTACACTAAACTGTGGGTATCAAAAGCTATGACGTCATTTAGCTCTAAGAGCTACCAACAAATCAGACTCCTTGTGGACGTGAATTCATTGTGGGACCTGATTGTTATTTTTGCATTCCAGGTAGGCACATTTAAGAACCTTAGACTTCATATAAATCTGAGCTTTAAGCGTGTGCAGCGCAATTTACCCGACATTTCTCAACAAGGCCAAGAATCAAAGCTTTGATAGTATGTACAGTTGGTATGCATCCAGTCATCTTCATCATATCGAAAATTTCTAGAGCTCCTCTCATTTATCCAGCTTTTGCAAAACCATGCATAATTGGCATGAAAGTACGTTTTGTAGACCTATGCCTAGACTTCAGCATTTCTTTGACAGTTCAAATCGTAGTACCACAGAATGCTCTTATAATGTTATTATAGAGGACCACATCAGGCTTTAGACCATTATTTATGTCATCTTCAAATACTGCAAATGCATTAGTCCAATCTTTCAATTTCAAAAATCCATTTATTAACGTAGAATAGGTCTTCATGTAACGCTTTATTCCAGCCAATTCCATCTTGTTGCTAACATCCAAGGCCTTAGAAACTCTTCCAATCTGAAAGAATGCACAAACTGTTAATATCTAATTATAATAAGGTACTAATAGACATAAAAAAAAAATCAAAACTAATGACACAATGACATATAAATATTAGGAGGATAAAGGAAATAAATAAATAAAATTAGCAAACAAGGAAAAAGAATGCAAAACCTTGGTATAAAGATTGATCAGAGGGGGAAAAAGTCATAACTTGTATATAATTATTTTTATACCAGACAGTCAACTGGGCAGTATTTCAGTGGCATGGAAGGTGACCTCTACCAGCATGTGAAGGCAGGAAGCAAAAGAAAAAGCTGGAAATCTAATCCCTTAAATTTATTTTACATACTTAGAGGTACTCGTCATAAGAACCTTAGGAAAAGGAAAAACTCGTATATAAAAAATATTACATTCAGTGTATGATATATGCCTGTATGTGTCTCCATGTGTGTGCACGTGTATATATGAATACTTATGTTTGACCTTGGACAAAAGCAACACTATCACACGTGTTTGCCTTGAGACGTTCAAAGACAACCACGCATTTATCTTCATTTATGATCATTGTGCAACCATTCATCATAATATGATAAATGCCAGTTGAAGCATGCGTGCCTGCTTCTTCCATTTCCCCCACCAATGTCTCGGCTCTGTCTATATTGCACATTTGACTGAAATTTGAAGGAGACTTTGTTGAAAAAATAGTACGCAGCAGAATTTTAAAATTTTTATATCAGAGTATTTTTCAAAACACAAGTTTGACACGCTATATGCCAAAGAACTCCAAAGAACTCCCGCAATCCGTGAAGAGAAGTAACGTTCCAGAAGAGCCTCAACCAACTGATTTTCTTTGCTATTCTCTATCCATGATCGGAATGAGTATAGGTTCATGTCGTTCGGCTTTTCCATCAGGTGACTCTCCTTCCAACCAGTAGAGAAATACCCAAAGCTATAATTCGTGATTTGTAAATGAAAGATCTCCGGGGAGTTGCAGAGTTTTACTCTGGATTTCTCAACTAATCTAAATAATAAAGAGACTCCCTCCCTTATTATAGAGGTTGGGCCTAGGCGTCATTCTTTATCAAATAAGGCTTGGAAAATTCAAATCCGAATCAGAATCAAATCAAGATCAATATCTAATAAAATCCGTATGAAAACACGTGATCTTTTTATCGTCCGGTCGGCAGGCCTAACTTTTAGATTAGCCTATTAATCCTCCTCAATCAGCAGGGCGAACTTAAAGATCGGCCTGCCAAACTCCGATAAAAGATCCCTACGAATATTTATTTTCTACCCGATATTCTTGAGATAGAACCTCAGTTTTAATTCAAATAACCGAATAGAGAAGTTATCTAATTAAGACAATCATATCTAGATAATCTTTAGGAAATAAATATTCCTAATAATTCAATAAGTTTATTTTAAATTGATTCAAAATTAATCCTACCGATAAACAAACATGAATTATCTGATCCTGATAATTCAACAAGTTTATCTTGAGTTAATTTTTTCACAAAATTAATTCAACCGATAAATAGACATGAATTATCGAATTTTAATCAAATTTAGCCAATCTGACAAAACTGACATAAGTCACCAATTATTAGAAAAACACGTCGTATTGTTGCAGGATTTTTATGAGCTAGCAAAGGGGACTTGAGTGCACGCCTCGGAGTACAGGAGGTGACGTGGTAGGTTAATTAAATTAATTAAATAGAAATTTAATTAAAACATGAGTATAAGAATTAAGAAATTATTAATGAAAATGTGAATATTTTAAAACTTTGTTTACAACGAGCAAATATAATAATCAAACCATTGAAAATAACAAAATAAACAATAAAGGAGTAATAATAGAAAGATGGGAAGCAACGAGAATGAGTCCCACTGACCCACATCTTGTGCACACACATAGTACTGACAATATAAAATTACAACCATAGCCCGAGATGAAAAAAAAGAAAGTTAAGATTATACATGCCTTGATTTTATAATTTGAATAATCTACTAGGTTCTCCTACAGCTTGAATGTCTTGCCTGTGTGCTCCTCTCCAATCCTAAGCTGAACTCCACCTAGTGGGAAAGGTTTTAAAGAAAGTAAAGTGTGAGCGAAAGGCTCAATAAGACTATATTTTTAAAACATTTTATTTCAAAATACCTCAATTCTACCATTTTTGAAATCAGTCAATAAAAGTATATTTTCAACCAATCATTGAAAACATTTTGTAAAAAAAATTCTTTTAAGGCCAAAACCTTTAAAACTGGCTACCAAGGAAGGGGTGGAAGTCCTACCTCAATACTCGTGTCGGTGTCACACACCGTAATCCTGGTCCGCTATACCTTAGCTTCGCAAATCCACGCATAACCTTAAATGAAAACTAGGTCTATTAGTATCTAGCGCGAGATATTCTATGTTACTAAATCATCTCATGGTGTCCTAATATGCCATTGAGGTTTATAAAATCATTTTACAAAGTTAGAATTTAAATCAGAGTTCAAAACGGTGAAAACGGGTGAAAAATTACAAAATTTCCACCATGCCGGTCGGCCTGTCGATCCCCTGTTTCAACTGGCCAAACTGTGCTGGAAACTAGGTCCGGTCGGCCGAACTTATGAATCCGGCCTGCTGAACATGAACTTTGGTCTGCCGATCTGGAAAAATTCTAGAATTTTTCAAGCACGAGAATTTGGCCTCCTGAGCGCAAATCTCCATTTCAACCTGTTTTTCTCAATTTTCAGGCATGGGTATCATCAATACATGATAGAAAAACATAGTAGATTACTTTTTAATGCTTTGAAACAAGTTTTAAACAAAATTTTTAGAAAAATCTAAAAATAGAGAAAAATAGAAAAAAAATAAAAATCTTGATTTAAATCCGTTTTTGATCAAATAAAGTTTGTATTCTAGTTATTCTAAGTTTCGCTAACCTAGATTAAGGGTTTTCTAAGCTTAGGAATGCATATATTTGAATATGAAAGAAAATTGAAAAATTTAGAAAAGTTTAGAAATTTTAAAACTAACCTCGAATCAAAGCTTTAAATCATAGTTGTAGTTGCTAAATCTCATTCTCGAGCCTTCAATCCATTAACTCGAAGCTTGAAATTGATTTTTGTTTCAAAATTTTTGAGAGGGAATGAGAGAGAGTGAGAGATACTGAGAGAGAGAGAGACGAGAGTGAGAGAATGACTGAGAATGAGAGGGAGAGTGAGAGATAAATAGAGGGAGAGGAGGACAATTGGCTACAAAAAACCGTGTGCAGCAACACACTGGTTTCAAATGGGACCTATTTGCTATTTGACAAATTGTTTTGTTTTAAATTCCAAATAACAATTAAAAATAATTAAGAGTAATTAAAAATCATTAAAAGAATAAAAATAACATAAATTTAGAAATTTCATAAAATGATCAAATTAAGTTTGAAATACTCATTATGGCACACTAATCCACCATTTAACATTCTAATAACACTTAATTAATTTCGAGACGTTACAACTCTGATATGAACCACGCCAAGAACTGTCGCAACCCTAACTATAATTGGCCTCCAAGATCGAAACGCCTAATCGGATTTGAAATGGAACCGCGACCTGATGCTTAACAAGAAGCACAAACCTTGGTATGTGAGGACGCCACAATCAGTTATGGACGGATTGATTGATAAGTCTATGAATGCCACGGAATCTTCCGATAAGTTCAAATAGTTTGTTTAGGAACCGAAGAGAATTAAACCTCAAATTGTGTGTAAAAAACCAAGTTACCATTGAATGAAATTCATTACAATATATAGTGGTTTCCTTTGCGAATTTTGAGCTCCTAATTGCCCATGGAATTTCGGGCAAATCAATTACCAGCCAAAAAGATGCTCAATCTAAAGCAAATAAAGTAAGTTTCCTAAATG
>CAMOHE010052548.1:10015-22263 GCA_946598075.1 Artocarpus hirsutus | reverse complement strand
CTTCTCGAGTACCAATTGAGCTCAATTGGTACTTGAGAAGGAAATAAGAACCTCTTAAGGGAGGTTTGAGGTTCGAACCCGAGGGACGCGAAAGAAAAACCCTGAGGGGCTAGAAGGCCCTAGAGAGGATAGTACAGATGAGTGGGTGGCACGGGGATGGTTTACCAATAAGAGCCATAAGTCTGGGGTCCCATAAGGTGGGTCCTATGGAGGCTTGAGGGAGTACGCCCAGGCCGAACGCCATAATAAATAGCTCAATTGGTATTCAAGAAAGAAATAAGAATCTCTTAAGAGAGGTTTGAGGTTCGAACCCGAGTGATGTAAAAGAAAAACCCTGAGGGGCCAGAGGGCCCCAAAGGGGACAATACAGATGAGTGAGTAGCACGGTGATGGTCTACCAATAAGAGCCATAAGTCCAAGGACCTCGCAAGGTGGTTCCTATAGAGGCTTGAGGGAGTATGCCTGGGCCGGACGCCACAATGGTGGAGGTGGTCGCTGCATTTGATCGTGGCTCTCTTGCTTTGGTATCGTTCAACTCCTTCTACGGTAGCGTTGTCCTCAGTAGATTTCAACTACTTTGATAGTGTTGCAGCTCTCAGGTTTTGCCCTACCATTGCTTTAGATCTATGGGGCTGTCAACTTGAAGGATAGCGAGTCCTATTGACAGATTGGATTCCGCCTTTGCGTGATTTGATTTAGGGTGGTTGTGCTAGCGGTGCCGGCCTTTTGCCTTGGTGTTGCAACATCGGTGCCTTAGATGCACTTTGAGGTGGTGGAGGCCGTGCTGGCACTTGGTTGTGGCCTTTCTACTTTGACGTCGTTTGCCTCCTTTGGTGCTTTTGCCTTTTATAGATCTTTCAGTGGTTGTCTCACATGCTGTGGAACTTTGATGTTGTTGATGCTTATTGGAGTTTGGCGGTAGATAACACCATTTACAGCTACGCACTGTGCTTAGCTCTTCTCTGCTCGTCTCTACCTGTTCGGGTGGACCTGCAATAAGAGAAGGGACGCTTCGGAGATAAGAAAAAGATTGGTCAGTCAATAGAAAAAGGGCTCTCCGACACTCAAGGTAGGGGTTGCTCGGTAGAGAACGAGAGCTTGTTAGGTGGGAAGAAGCATGCATGCCTAAATGCAATAAATGCACTCTATTTATAGGTTGCCACTTGGACCGGGTGTTAAGTGGGTTTTGTCCACGGTCAATGTGTCACATCAAAGCGTGTCAGAAGGGAGAGGACAAATGTCATCCCCTCCGTCGGTAGATTGCCTTCCATCCAACGGTGAGTTGTCTACCATCTGTTAGTCGGTGATAGCGAGTAGCAGCCTGCTTGCGAGTAAGGGTAAACTGACCCAAGCTGGTCCCTGACTCGAGGAGGTGACTAGTTGTGGCACGGCCTAGAAGGCCCTAAAAAGCACCTTGGACAGTCAATCCGAGTTCGTCAGGATCAGTTGTTAGCTCCCCATAGCTTTGCCGAGCTTTGTTTGCCGACCACCTAGAGTAAGGCTTTTCAACGGTGGCACTGAGCTCACCTCCAACAATAGCTCCCCAGTTCACCTGGTTGGTGCTCAGCTGGGTGGACTATGCTAAGAGGGTGAGGTTAGCTCAAGATGAAGCATAAGCGGCATCCTGAGGCACTGGGAGGCAGAAGGTCACGTGATGAAGCACGGAGGGCCACGTGTTGCAACACGACTAGGTGCTTCTCTGACAGGCATAATCATCACGCCATTTTGTTTTTTGTGCCCTAGTTTCGTGCCTGAAGCGGCTATAAATAGGGCTTTACTCCTTGTCATTTTCACATGTAATCAAGGCCATACTTCATAACTCTTGAGTTTTAGCTACCGAGCTATGGTCCCCAGCCCGAGCATATCATTTTCCCGAGCTTCCATAACTCAATCAGGTAACTTCCTGAGAAGCGAGCGAACATGAGTGATCTTTTTGACTCACAGAATGTGAATATCTCCTGGTCGGGCAATAGCATCGAAACCGAGGAGTTGACTTCCATGGAGGTTGATATAGAAGGGCTATCCCCACCACGGGACGAAGCAGGCCGGCTAGTCAAAATATTGAGGGTCGATGTTGAGATAGTACCCGAGCAAGAGTTCCTTGACTTGCTGGACGAGGGACGCCCAGTCAGACCGTGTAGGGGCGAGGATCCCTACATCAGGGCAGCCATCGTTGGCATGTCCTGAGTTACAGCTCAGGAGCAAGCTGAGCTAGAGGCACTCGCCGATGTGTCGAGTATCTTTGGTCGAGACTCCGGGGCCCCTGTCTAGGGCATGGACAAAATAACTATCGACATCTTCGATGAGGAATAAGCGGCCGAGGAGATAGAGCCGGAGAGGAGTGTCGTCGAGGACGAGGCCGAGAGGGTTGTGGTCACTCAAGCTTGGGGAGTCATTGCTTATCGTGTATTCCGGCTCGAGCAAACATCAACAGTAGCCTATTCCAGCGCAATAACAGAATCCTAGCTCGAGGACCTATACCAAGAATTTAATATCCCAAATGACGTTGTCCTCATCGTGCCTGAGGAGAGTGATTCACCCATGACTCCATCGAAGGGGTGTATAACTTTGTACGCGAAGTTCTTTAGGGCTGGGCTGTGCCTGCCGTTCCACCCATTCCTCTGCTGGGCACTTAACGACTTAAATGTGTCCCCGACCCAGCTCAACCCGAATAGCTACAAGCCACTGATTGGGATGTACATGCTGTGGAGGTACCATCGGGCTACTAAGATGCCATGGGAGGCCTTTAAATAGGTGTACAAGATGAAGAAGCTTCCACGGCAGTTCGGCTGGTATTATGTCACTGGCTTTAGAAAGGACTTTATTTTGGGCAACCTCGACTTAGACAAGCTCTAGAAGTTTAAGTGGTTCTATGTTGGGGGAAATTACCTAGCTCGGGTTGGTGAGGCCGTCCCTATAGATCAGCGTGTCTCGAGGCTTGAGGGAGGTTTGAGCTAGTAGCTACTAGCTCAATTGGTACTCGAGAAGGAAATAAGAACCTCTTAAGGGAGTTTGACATTCGAACCTGATGAACGTGAAAGAAAAACCCTGAGGGGCTAGAAGGCCCCAAAGGGGACAATATGGATGAGTGGGCGGCAAGGAGATGGTCTACCAATAAGAGCCAAAAGTCTGGGGGCCCCATAAGGTGGGTCCTATGGAGGCTTGAGGGAGTATGCCTGGGCCAGACGCCACATATATGGTCCAAACCACTTTGGACTGAAGAAACCTAACCCGAGCTACTAAGCGGTGACCTTCTTTAGGACCAAATATCCCACCTTGAAGCTTCTTGGTTGGACCCATTTGTTATAGTACCGAGCAACGACTTGGTTTCGAGCTGCATTTTGAATTGTAGCATGGTTCCTCTTCTCCTCGAGCAAATCAAGCTCGGACATCATGGCTTCGGCATTTCGAATTTCTTCGTATTGCTAGACCCTGAAGCTCGGTAGTCTTACTTTTGTCGAGATAACAGCCTCGGCCCCATATACAAGAGAAAATGGAGTCTCCCTGGTAGCAGTTCGGACCATGTTTGGTAGGCCTAGAGCACCTTTGGGAGCTCATCTATCCATGTCTCTTTGAGGCCCTCAAGCTTTTTCTTCAGGTTGTCCTTGTTCATTTTATTGATAGCTTTAACTTGCCCATTACTCTGTGGGTAGCTCAGAGAGGAAAAAACATTCTTGATACCGAATTGCTCGCATAGGCAGAGGAGACTTGAGGATTCAAACTGCTTCGCGTTGTCGGTCACAATGGTATGCAGGATCTCGAACCGACAAGTGATGTTTCTCCACACGAAGTTTGTTCACTTAGCTTCGGTCATGTTGGTGCATGGTTCTACCTCTACCTATTTGGTGAGGTAGTCAATGGCCACAATGTAGTACTTAAACTGAGACCGGGCTTAGGGAAGAGGGTCGATAAGATTGATGGCCCATTTAGTGAAAGGCCACGCTAATGTTATCTAGGTAAGTGGCTCAGCGTGGTGCCCAAGCACCCTCGCAAACTGCTCGCATTTCGCTCAAAGTTCTTATAGTCTTGCTTCATGGTTGGCCAATAATATCCCTGCCGAAGACATTTCTGTGCCGGGGATCATCCCCCAGAATGATTACCACATAGCCTCTTGTGGATCTCCTTCATCAGATATTGAGCTTTTCTAGGCCCTACGCACTTCAAACATGGTGTAGTGTAGCCTCATCGATATAGCTTGCAATCGATCATCAAATACCGGGCCAAGCTATTGCATATACAGCGTGCCTCTTCTTGATCGCTGGGCAATTCGAATGTAGTCAGATATCGGATGATCGGGTCCATCTAGGTGGTCTCTTGCTCTTCGGCTACACTTGCCACTTCTTTGTTAATACTTGGCTTGGCTAATCTTTCAATGGGGACCAAAGTTAACTCACTATCGCCCTGGCCCGAGGCTAGCCGATTAAGCTCATCGGCCTCGGAGTTTTTTGATCTGGGTATTTGCTTGAATGAATAAGATTTAAACTGCCCGAGCAATGTCTTGATCTCTTGTAAATACATGATCATGGATTCCGTTCAGGCTTGAAAGACCCCAGTGACCTGTTGGATGACAAGCATAGAATCGCTATGAATGACTTTACAATCTACTCCGAGATTGCTGGTGATTTTGAGTCCTGCCAAGAGTGCTTTGTACTCTGCCTCATTGTTGGAGGCCTTAAAATTAAATCAAAGTGCGTAGATTGTCTTGTATCCGTCCAGGCTTGTTGGAATGAGCTTGGCTCCCAAACCCTCTTCACAGGAGGATCCATCTACGAAGAGGTTCCATTTTGGTTCCATCGTATGGGCACAATCACCCCTACTGTAGCTAGGGGTGTCTTGGTCTTCAACAGGTGCTTTCTCGGCCAATGGCGTGCCTTGCCTAGCAATAGTAAACTCGGCAATGAAATCTGTGAGGGCCTGGGCCTTGATAGCCATCCTTGGCACGAATGAATGTCATACTGGCCGAGTTCAACCAACCACTTGCCATTCGTCTTGTTATCTTCAGACTCTGTAGAACTTGCCAGAGAGGAAACTTTGTCGGGACGCGTATAGTATGGCCAAGAAAATAAGGCCACAGTTTTCAAGCCAAAGTGACTAGGACGAACGCCAATTTTTTGAGTGGTGGGTATCTCTCCTCGGCATCCTAGAACACATGGCTCATGTAATAGACGAGCTTCTGAACCCCTTTTTCCTCTCGGACGAGGACCGAGCTTATAGCCTTTTCTGATATGGTAAGATAGGCGTATAAAACTTCTTCAAGTAAAGGTTTGGATAGGAGCGGGGGTGTGGCTAAGTAACTCTTTAAATTTTGGAAGGCTTCCTCACATTCTCTGCTATACTTAAACCTCCCCTTGAGTGCCTAAAAAAATGGATGACACTTGTCGGTAGACCAGGAGACAAATCTAGAGAAAGCTGCTACCATGTCGTGAGTTTCTGCACCTCTTTTACTGTCCACGGTGAATGCATGTCTATAACAGCTTGAGTCTTAGCTGGGTTGACCTCGATACCTCTTTGATAGACTAGAAATCCAAGGAATTTGCCTGAGCTAATCTTGTACGCACACTTCGTCAGGTTGAGTTTTATCCCATACTCCAGTAGAATGTTGAAGCTCACTTGGAGATCAGCCATGTGGTCTATTGCTCGGTCGGATTTAACTAACATATCATCGATGTAGACTTCTATGGTTTTATTGATCAGCCGAGCAAACATTCTGTTAACAAGGTGTTGGTAGGTAGGCCCGGCATTCTTAAGTTTGAAGGGCATTACCACGTAACAATAGAGCCCTTGGTCGGTGATGAAGGCCGTCTTTATTTGATCTTCCTCGACCATCCGTATTTGGTTATAGCCGGAGTAGGCATCTATGAAGTTGAGCTGCTCGTGCCCGGCAGTTGCATCTACGAGCTGGTTTACTCGGGGCAGTGGAAAGCAGTCCTTAGGGCAGGCCTTTTTTAGGTCAGTGTAGTCTATATAAGCCCGCCACTTTCCATTCGCCTTCTTGACTAGGACCACATATGCTAACCACTCTGGATACTTTACTTCTCGGATGAATCTTGCCTTTAGCAGCTTTTGGACCTCTTCATTAATGGCGACATACCTTTCTGGGTTAAAGGCCCTTCTCTTTTGAACAACCAGCTTGTAGTCTGGTAGGACGTTAAGCTGGTGGTAGATTATGCTGGGATGAATGCCAGACATGTCCTTGCTGCAAAGAATAACTAAATCGATAACCTATGCTTGTTTTATCTGACTACTTGAAATGTAAAAGCAAAAGTGATGTCAAACAAGCAAGTTATAATTGCTAACTACTTTTCAAGAAATTTTTTTTTAAATGATAATATTTGACATCATAATTTGTCCAACAAAAAAAAAAGTTTAAGGGGAAGATAAAAACGATATCGTGGGCATGAAGTATATAAACATAAATCTAATAATATTCATCAACATCGTAGCAGTAGCACAGACCCCACAGCCGTCCAGGTTTTGTTATGCATCCTCCAAGAAAAGAGGGTGAATGTTTTTCTTTGCACCTCAAGTCACAAGCTGATTTACTGAGACATCTTGACCCCTCAAGATAAAGCTTTATGATCTTGAATTCTACCATGAACAAAAGAAAGATAGTAAGGAAACAAGATATATTTAATTAAAAATTTTCATACGCGCATTACTAATAAAATACTCAAAATTGTATTTCAATATCTTTAATTCTCTCTCTCTCTCTCATAGTATTTTGATTTCAAATTTCTCCGTTTCGGAATGTATTCATCCATTTCTTTAGGCAGGGACCTTATGAATTTGAACAATAATAATAAAAAAAAATGAACGATTAATTTTAAATAAATCATACATTACATGGATATTTAGAAGATTAAAAACATTGCTACAGAAAGACTCATATTTTTTGTACAAGAGCAGTAACAATCCATGCATCAAGTATAACAACAACAAGTTCAGTATCCACTATTGGGAATGTATTCCAAATAATGATAAAAAAAAAAAAATAGATAGACCAAGACTGGCTCATGATTTAGCCTCAACGTGAAACCTATATAATTCCTTTAAGAAAGTGTTAGGAATTTTTTTTTATGACATTTAGTTGGCGTCTTATTATCAAATGTGGTTTAGCTAGAATTATGTTTGGAATGACTTAAAAAGTTGTTTTTGGCTTATTCACTTAAAAAACTGCTTTTGACAAGTTTAAATGGATCCTTAAAAATACTTTTGGCTTTTATAAGCACTTTTTAGAAAAGTCAACCATTTGATGCTTATGAAAAACTTTTTATTTATATATTTGACATTTTGTTTAACAAATTAAGAATTTTGTCAGTTTCCTTCAACCACTATACTTTTTATACTAATAAGAGCTTTTAACTTATTTAACTAAACATGTTCAAAAGCTCTTCTAAAAATTAAAAACCATTTTTCATGCACCATTTAGACAGTAACTAAAAAGAGTTTGTTTGAGAAATATGTTATAACCTACACAATATAGCATGTAAAAGCTTTACACTATAGCAAACTTTTGTTTTTTTATTGTAGCATGTGAGATCTTTATACTGTAGCAGCTGGAACTTATTTTCTAATGTGTTTCCTAAACGAACTCAAAGCCTTGATGCTTCTCTACTTCTAGTGCTTAAAAAACAAAAATAAATACGTAGACATTGGATTCACAATCAAATATAAAATATATTAATCCATATTAATATGTGCTTTTTAATAGATTTGGGCCCTCAAACTAGCATTATATGGATTATACACGCAGATTTATAGTGGTTTACTCTATAAAGAGAGCTACATGTAATGACCAAGAAAATCCTAGAATTAAATAATGTAATTTACATATTTAAATCAAGGATTTTCCTAGAAACATTATGTATGAATTTCATGACTAAAGAATTTATGGGATTAATATACGAATATTTCAAAAATTCTATAATGGATTCTATAGTTAAGTTAATTAACTATCAAAATTCAATAACTAAATTGATAAATTCAACCGTTACTAAGACGAAGCATTTTATCTATAAAGGACTTAAGAAATTTAATTATGAGAATTTTTGGATACAATATTAAGTTATTAGTGTACCGAGAAACACTTTAACGCAAATTAGATCATTAATTGCCAATTTAGTTAAAAATAGAGCTACGTAAATAGCTGAATTAATAGAAAATGTTATGCACACTCGGTTAGTGATACTGTCAAAAACAATATTGTTACTGAGCCTAGATATTGAAAAAAAAAGTCAAGTTCATTTTTTTTAAGTCTAAAGCAAAATTTCTAGACTTAATGCAGTCAAAATCGATCTGTGATTAAACTTTGATCGATATTGGTTCATACTGTGTTAGTGTGTTACAGTATTTGAAAAATAGGTAAAGACCTGTCAGGTAATCAATTCTTCTGTCAGCTAAATTTATTATTGCTGACAGCATAAGATTTATCTGCTTAAGGGATACTTACAACAAAAGGGTCAAAGAACCCTTAAATCATGCTTCCACCATGATCATTGTCCTTTTTTCTTTTGCAATCTATTTAGTTAAGCCAACACTCCTCCTCCACCAACTAACCAAGGCAAAGAGAAAGACAAAAAAAAAGGAAAAGAAGAGGACATCATGGCTAGCAACATGGATGGTGGTGGTTTTCTTGGTTCGGAGGCAATCTTTGTGATTTAAATCTTTTAGAAAATAAGAGGACATCATAGCATTAATATACGATGAGACTAATAGTACAACCACTCTTGGCTACCCCACTATTCTTGACCTCACAAGTATGGAAATCAAGCAAAGTTGTACAAAAAAAATTTGTGAAAATCAACCCCTGGTATAGCCCGATGCTCACTTCAATTTAGACCTCAAAATATTGCTTTTAAGTCCCTTAAACAAGTGTCTATAAAAGCCCATGGGTGAGAATGAGATTTTCCTTTTTTTTTTTTTTTTCCTATCCACCGAATGAGCTTAGAGTCCCAAAGAAAGAAAAAAAATTTTCTCCACTCGTTTCCCACTTCCTTTCCACCAAATACCACTTCCTTAAGAATTCAAAGTGCTTCTTATTTTCTTCTCCACTCCACCGATTTACCATGCCCAAGAAAAAAAAATATATATATATATATAAATACACAAACAAACATATTTTATCAACTCTTGCAAAGAAGAAGTAGAAGAAGAAAGTGGTGGTGTAAAGTATTGTCTAAGGTAATGTCTACACCTTTTCTTTCTCTCCATCTTCCTTAGCAAAGGAAAGAAAATATGATGCTTAGATAGCATTTATGTGATGACTAAAACAAGCTTGATTTTTTTTACATGATTGAGTTTTTTTTTAAGGTGATGCAAGAAGAGAGAAAAAGAGTGGTGATAGAAGCCTTAAGACCACCCACCCAAGAATTGTCATCAAGGGTAAGTGATTTAAACTTTCCCTAAACTTTCTTAAGTTAAGGTTAAAGTTTATAACTTTATGAGAGATTTAAAGATTGGGTGAGGAAATATGTTGTAATAATTATTTATGTGTTAATTAGTTAAGTTTATGCTTGTATGCCATCTAAAAAGTTAGTATTTACATGTTAGAATTATGTTTTGGCAAGTTTTGGTTTGTGGAAAAATTTTTCACTAACTTTGAACTTATAAATGGAGGCCTTAGAATTGATTTTTAAAACTTTATCAAACACGGGACTTTTAGTTTTTGAAATTTTGAATAAAAACCCGTGATTGCAAAAAAACACAATTTTGAATTTAAATAGGCTTTCCAAGCAATTTTATTGGACTGCCCAAAAACTGCCTAAATGTAGTTTGCAAAAAACTACCAAACAGTTCCAGCAGTGCTGGAACTGTTTTGCCATTTTCAGGCTACTTTGGGTCCTAATTTTATGTTTCACCAAACACAAAAGTTTTAGATTTAGATGAGAGGAACAACTTTTATTGGAATTTTTTTTTGAAAATCTGCCTCTAAAATAGAGTTATAGATAGTTTTCTAAAACAGTTTAAAAAACTATATTTTTGTATAGAAAACTGTTTTTAAGTTTCGGGTCGTTTGAAGGCCGAATTACAATTTTTGCCAAACATAAAAGTTTTCATTTGCAACAAAATGAAGAACTTTTATGCAGAAATTTTTGTGAAATACTACTTTTAAATTGGACTTTAAATTGGACATATAAAAATAGTCAAAACTTTTAATTGGTAAAAATTTTAAAGTTTTAACCGAGAAGCAATTTTGCCAAACAAAAATGGTAACTGGGACTTTAAAAACAAACAAGAAAATTATTGAAATGCACATTTAAAAATGAGTGACTTCTATGGAGGAAAAACTTGAAAGAAAAACTATGTTTAATATACAATTTCACATAAATTTTTCAAAACTACTCTACCAGTACCAATTTTTACAAACAAAATTCATGTGACTTTAAAATATGATTTTTCACTAAACCAAGAAATTACAATACTTTTGAAAGGTTATATAGGCCTGAGATTTAGTGAGTTAACAATTTCGGGTATTGTTTTATAGAGCGATTTTTATTTGAAATTTCAAGCTAAACTGGTAAGAAATTCAAGGATGAACTTTAATTGTTTTCAATTAAACACTAATTTTGTTAGCATGAAATCCTGGTATACTACAGCTTTAATATCACGATGTTAAGCACGGGTCCAATGCTCGTTTCAGTCTAAAATGTAGCTCTGGACATAGTCTATCGGTAGAATATATATGACGATATGATACCATTTTTGGGATTATAGACTTAAAAACCAATTACAAGCTCGTTAAATGAATTTAAAATAAGCCCATTTAGGACTTAAGGTAAGAATCATGAATTTAGGAAGTGCCTAAATGGATTAAAGTCTCACGGATTTAATGACGATAGATAATTAATTAATTGTTTTAAAATTGATTAATTATCAACGTGTATACGAACAAATGGCAATTAAGGAAAATTTTAAATATTATGAAGATTTAGTAAAAATAATTCTTGTGATAGAAATGGTGAAATCTATGATCAATTGATAAAAAGAACTTACAATCAAATAAAGTGATCGAATTCTTATGATTATGCTAAAATCTAAATAGCATAAGAAGAAGTATTCTTACACACTCCAAATGGGTGTTTTGTACAATTTATTTCATTAGAAAAGAAGATAGGTAAGCCTACTTCATTGAAGCAAGTAAGTAGGAATCCCGCCTACAGTGTGAACATTTTTTAAATCAAACTGTTTTTACATGATTTCTAAAAAAAATATGAAGTGCATGTTCAGTGATATGCCCTGCTATAATTATGTTAGGACATATATATGTATCTAAGATATGATGAGTTAGCATTATGTGAAAGTTATGAATGATGTGTGCTGTATTAAAATATACTATTTACTTGCTTTCAATTAAGCATGTTTTTAGTATTGATATGTAGTACTATGCAGTAACATGCCATACTGCATATGCATAATAATACTAGTGAAAATAAGCAAGATAAGTTAAGGTTGTCGTACTAACCTCTCGACCCACGGGGAGGCTCCATGTTAAAGTAATAATTATAATTGGTAACCGTGTTGTTGGGACCTTGCAAACCCTCACATCCCGTTGATCGCGCGCGTAACTAGTACGATTACCTAGGCCCAAATAGTAAGTTAAGATAAAGTTTGAATAACTAAGCATAACATTAATAAGCAAGCATAAAATGATCATGCTTTGATTTGTCAAATGATCTTCAAATTGTTTTGCGAGTTGAACTTCCTACTTGCTGAGCGAAATGTCACGTCTCAAAAGAGCTCTTTTGGGATGTGGCAAGTGGTATCAGAGCGGGGTACTACTTGCCTGGTGTGTGGACTCTCCACGGTCCAGCGTCACGCGATTGGGTGGAGGAGAGTGTAACGTACAAAAAGTCCCACATCGGCTAGGTAGAGGACCGAAGAGTAGTACTTAAGTCCTGGGTTGCCCACCTCTCAACAAGAGCTCTTTTGGGACGTGACAGAAAGCTCATTTAAGTGTGTTTATGCTGTAGGTAAGGAACCTGTCAGCATCACTCAACTGGGCAGTGGCGAGCGGTGGACGAACGATAGAGATAGGAATGGATATCGCTCATGCTAATGTAACATTTCTACATTTATAAGTTTACGAAATTATGCATGTTTTTATTTTATGAAATTAAGTATGCATTAAAAACTAAATAAGATTATGTACGCAAGTTTTTGGAAACTAAGGTTGTAGTCATACAATCCTGGTTTATAGAATATGAAGATTTAAAAATGTTTTATTAGAAAATGCAATAAATACGCATGAA
>CAMOHE010052547.1:78672-97158 GCA_946598075.1 Artocarpus hirsutus | reverse complement strand
ATAAACTTGTTGAATTATTGGGGTCAGATAATTCTTGTCTGTTTATCAGTTGATTTAATTTTGGATAAATTAAATCAAGATAAACTTATAGAATTATTAGGAATCTATTTATTTTCTTAGAGATTATCTAGATAAAGTTGTTTTAATTAGATAACTTCTCTATTGGGTTATTTGAATTAAAACTGAGGCTTTATCCTATAGAATCTCGGGTGAAAAATAAAAGATTTGCATGATTTTTATTTCTACAGTTCGGCATGCCGATCCTAAAGTTCAGCCTGTCGATCAGGCAAGTTCGGCCTGCCTATGAAAAAGTTCGGCCTGCCTATGTGCGAATTAAAAATCGCGTGTTTTCACGCATTTTTGCCCGTATCTTATCCGATATTGACCCAAATTTGATTCTGTTTCAAATTTTGGAGACCTTATTTGATAAGGAATGACCCTAGACCCAACCTCTATAAATAGGGAGTAAGTCTAATGAGTTATTAAGATCGATTAAGAGATTAAGAGTGATACTCTACTGGTGAGAATCTAAAACTCCCTGAGAGCTCTTGTTCACAAATCACGAACACTAGCTTTGGGTTCTCTCAATTGGTTGGAAGGAGAGTCACCTTGAGGAAGAGCTGTACGTGTGAGCCCACACTCACTCCAATCATGGATTGAGAATAGCAAAGAAGACTAGTTGATTGAGGCTCTTCTGGAACGTTACTTCTGTACATAGATTTTGGGAGCTTTTCGGCGAATACAAGGTCAGTAAGATCAAGTTAATTTATACATATAGCATGTCAAACTTGTGTTTTGGAAAATACTCTAATTTAAAATTTTTAAAATTTCGCTGCGTATTATTTTTCCAAGATATAAAACATATGATGTTTTATAAGATAAAACACATCTTTTAAAATAATGAGTGGGAGAAGGTAATATGATAATATAACCTGCGGTCTCTATTATTAGCACAACACCGTAAAATTTAGGTGGCGCCTTGAGACGCTTTGATTTCGTCCTCTCTACGGAGGGTGTCCATTTAAATCAATATCAAGGTTGGCTTCCTAGAGATAGGATTTTATAATGTATTTCAAAATTGACCTACCCTACAGTGGCAATTTTGAGTTAAGTTGTTAAAATCCAAAATAGTAGATTACGCTCATAAATACATAATTAAATTGTTAATTATATCTTGACTAAAATAAATGGTTATTAATAAATATAGAAAATATGAGATATTTTGAATATATTTATTAATTGAGAATGCCTCAATTCAATTCATAAATAATTTAACCTACTCTACGGCAGCACTTTATTTATTAAAATTGAATAATCATGAAATAGTAAAATGTTTTTTGTGTGTTTTTTCATATGATCATGTTTACTATTCCAAAACATATATTTATGATGTTTATGCAGCCATTTAATTTATGTTATTTTATTTATTTATTACAGCAACAATGTCTAATCTAATCATCGCTATTCTCTCAAATGAAAAATTAACCGAAGATAATTTTGTCAAGTGGAAGAGTAACATGAACATTGTACTAATTTGCAAAAATTACAAGTTTGTCCTGACGGAGGAATGTCTTCCATTGCCTACTGCCAGTGCTCCTCGAATGTACAAGAAGCATACGATCATTGGATCCAAGCAAACAACAAGGCCCGTTGTTTTCTTTTGGCTGGCATGTTTGACGTGCTTAGGATGAAGCACGAAAGCATGGAGACTGCTTATGAGATAATACAGTCTCTACAAGACATGTTTGATAAACTTTCTGAAAAGGCGCGCCATGAAGCTGTTAAGGTAGTAATGAATGCCAAAATAAAGGCAGGGATCTCGGTCAGAGAACATGTTCTCAACATGGTTAACTATCTCCATGAGGCCGAGTAAACGGGGCAGTGATAGATGAAGCCACACAGGTGGGAATGATTTTGGAAACCCTTTCTCCTCTGTTCCTTCAGTTCAAAAGCAACTATTTCATGAACAAGCTGAAATATAATATGACTGAGTTGCTTGATGAGCTTCAAACCTTCTAGTCTGTTTTGAAAGAAAAGACTAAAGAAGCTGACGCAAATGTTGCAAAAGCTCAACTCTCCTCTTCTACTCAAAAGAATAAGAAGAAGAGGACTGTAGGAAGTGGTAAGTCTAAGAATGGAGGGCAACCTAAGAAGAACAAAAGCAACAACAAAAGCTCAAAGCAAAAGAAGCCTAAAGGAAAATGTTTCCACTGTGGCATAGTTGGGTACTGGAAGAGAAACTGCAGGAAGTATCTTTAGGAGCTCAAAGAAAAGAAGAACAATGGTAAATCAGATTTACTTGTTTTAGAAGCTTGTTTAGTTGAACATGATACTTCTCTTTGGATAATTGATTCAGGGGCAACTAACCATATTTGTTCTTCTTTGCAGATGCTTAGTTCTTCAAGGGAGCTTGCAGACGGGGAGCAAATGATGAGAGTGGGAATGGGAGAGGTTGTTTCAGCAAGAGTAGTGGGAGTTGTTAAACTTTATTTTAGAAATAAGTTTTTAATTTTGGGCAATGTTTATAACATTCCTTGTTTTTGTAGAAATTTGATTTCTGTTTCCAAGTTATTTGAACAAATGTTTAATGTTTCTTTTCATAATAATTATGTTAATATTTCTAGAAATTGTTTGAATATTTGTTTTACACATCTGGAAAATGGGCTTCACACTTTAAGGCCCAACGAAAAATCACTGCTCAATACTAAAATGTTTAAAGTTGAACAACCAAAACCCAAGAAGCAAAAGATTTCTTCTGATAATGAAACATACCTATGGCACCTTAGATTAGGTCATGTTAACCTTGACAGAATTAACAGACTAGTAAAGGATGGTCCTTTTAAAGAACTAAAAGTTAGTTCTATACCAGTTTGTGAATCTTGTCTTGAAGGTAAAATGACTAAAAGGCCTTTCTTTGCAAAAGGCAAAAGGGCCAAGGAACCACTTGAGCTAATACATTCGGACGTCTGTGGTCCATTGAATGTACAACCACGTGGTGGTTATGAATATTTCGTCACATTTATTGATAACTTTTCAAGTTATGGTTACATAGACCTAATGTAAAGGAAATCTAAAACTTTTGGAAGGTTCAAAGAATTCCAAGTGGAAGCTAAAAAGCAATTAGGAAAGACGATAAAAATTCTTCGATCTGATCAAGGAGGGGAATACCTTGATACTGAATTCAAGGACTATATGATAGAACATGGTATTCTATCACAACTCACCGCACCTGGAACACCACAACAAAATGCCACTTTCAACACATGTGCTGGAGGATATAAACCTTGAAATGGAGTTAATGTACTCCAATTCAGTCTGGGAACTTGTAGACCTACCTGCAGGGATAAAACCCATAGGGTACAAATGGATTTATAAGAAGAAAAGAGGAGTGGATGGGAAAGTTGAGACTTTCAAAGCTAGGCTTGTGGCAAAAGGCTATACCTAAAAGGAGGGAGTTGACTATGAAGAAACTTTCTCGCCTGTAGTTATGCTTAAATCCATTCAGATTCTTTTATCCATTGCTGCTTGTCTTGATTATGAGATATGGCAAATGGATGTCAAGACTGCCTTTTTGAATGGCTATCTTGAGGAAAGCATCTATATGATGCAACTAGAAGGGTTTGTAGTCAAAGGTCAAGAGCAAAAAGTTTGCAAGTTGCAGAGGTCCATCTATGGACTCAAGCAAGCTTCAAGATCTTGGAACTTGAGATTTGATGAAGCGATCAAATCTTATAGTTTCGATCAAAATATTGATGAACCTTATGTATACAAGTACATCAAAGATAAGAAGGTGGTCTTCTTAGTTCTTTATGTAGATGATATCCTACTCATCGGGAATAATATAGGCATATTATCTAATGTAAAGAAATGGTTCACCAACCAATTCCAAATGAAAGATTTAGGAGAGGCAACTTATGTTCTTGGAATCCAACTCATAAGAGATTGCAAGAACAAACTGTTGGCACTGTCCTAGGCATCGTATGTCGATAAGGTGCTTATCAGATTTTCGATGCAAAACTCCAAGAAGGTAATTTACCTACACGTCATGGAGTTTATCTTTCAAAAGAGCAGTGTCCTAAGACACCACAAGAGGAAGAAAACATGAGACGAGTACCCTATGCATCTGCAGTGGGAAGTCGAATGTATGCTATGTTGTGTATAAGACCTGACATTTGCTATGTGGTGGGTATAGTCAGTCGGTATCAATCCAACCTAGGATTAGATCATTGGGTAAGTCTAATGTATGCTATGTTGTGTATAAGACCTGACATTTGCTATGTGGTGGGTATAGTCAGTCGGTATCAATCCAACCTAGGATTAGATCATTGGGTAACGGTTAAACATATTCTTAAGTATTTTAAGAGAATGAGAAACTATATGCTAGTATATTTCGATGAGAATTTGATTCCCATTGGATACACTGATTCTAATTTTCAATCAGACAAAGACACATGTAAATCTACATCTAGATCAGTGTTTACTTTTGGTGGTGGAGCCATAGTTTGGAGAAGCATCAAACAATCTTGTGTTGCTGATTCAACTATGGAAGCTGAATATGTGGCTGCTTATGAAGCAGCTAAAGAAGCTGTTTGGCTCCGTAAGTTCTTAAATGATATGGAAGTAGTTCCAAGCATGGATAAACCACTCACACTGTATTGTGATAATAGTGGTGCAGTGGCAAATTCAAGAGAATCTAGAAGCCACAAAAGAGGAAAGCATATAGAGAGAAAATATCATATGATCAGAGAAATAGTACATCAAGGTGATATAGAAGTTCTGAAGATAGCGTCACAAAACAACCTTGTCGACCCTTTCACCAAGACGTTACCTGCAAAGAGCTTTGAGGCACACTTGGAAGGCTTAGGTCTTAGAAACATGTCTCACCTGCTTTAGGGAAAGTGGGAGATTGTTGGGTTTGGTGCCCTAAAAGCTGTGACTTTGTACATATTGTTAATAAATAAATAAAGTGACATTTATTATTATTTTGTTTGATTATATGTGTGATGAATACATTTATAAACATCGACAAAATTTCATGATTATTTATGTGACTATAAATTTAGCATATAAGTGTTATATGCTTAAGGATAAAATTTATAGATAATAATATAAATGGTCTGCAATAATTAATTAAAGTTTGGGATCTTTAATTAAAGATTACAAGTACGGTCCAATCTCATTTAGAATGAAATAGTCATTATCCGGACTATTAATGTAGAGACATTAGATTAGAGGTACTTTATATAATGAGATTATATAGGACTGGACTAGATAAATTATGAATCTCTAATAATCGTCTGTTACAAGTAGAGCATTCAAATTTATCACTGTGATGATCATATATTTGATAGTCTTAATCTTGAGTATTTATTAGACTCCTATTTATGACATTATGTTTTTTGACTTGCATGGTAAGATTTGTCTAAGCACAAATCATAACTTAGCATCTTGGAAATATAATATAATAAATGGCTGGGAATAATATTATACAGATATGGAATCCATTCTTTCCCTATGGAAGTTAGAAAAATAATTCTCTTAAGTGATAATTTGAGGTTTGAATAGTAGAGCGCTCGTTCATAATAAGATTATGAATTAACTGCTCATTAGAGGATTATTGGAACTCAAGGATAAAGATATAATAAGAGAGGTAAACAGAAATTGAACCTAGCTCTTATTGTGAACTATTTATGGAGGACTGATTTATATGTAATGATTATATCAATGGACTACTCGCTTATTTTCTTCGAGTAATTTTACTACAATCTCAAGAGTTTAGTTTCAGGTTTTTAGTGGAGTAACACAAAACTAATAAATTTGGCACATTAATCAAAGAGTTTAATTAATTGTCAAATTTTTTGATGCTTGGGTTATAAGTCCATATTTTCCCAATACCACCTCTATAACACTATATTAGATTTATGCACAGAATGAATTATAGATATTTAATTTGAAATTATTGAATTTTAAATTAATTATTTCACACTTGAATTATTATTAATGTGATAAAGAAAAATATTCTCTGTGACATATGATGTAATGTGATAAATGTTGTCACATTTAACTGAGCATTAGTTAATTAATTAATTGATTAATTTTAAAATATATTCTTAAATAAATGTGATTTATTTTTGTATTTAGATTTAGATATATATATGTATGGTTTTGAACCAAATTTTATTTATATATAAGATTTTATAATATATTAATATATATATGTATATATTAAAAGAAATGTAAGTGTTACGTTTTACTAAACTTAACTTTTATACTTTTATATATATATATCTTTAAAAAAAAAAAAGAAATGTGAACTTCACGTAAGGTGAAGTTCATAATATAATATACATATATATATATTATTAAAAAAAAAGAGAAAACGTGAAGTTGACGTTTTACTTTTATATATATATATGTTAAATGAATTAGTTGAGATTCGTTAAAAAATAAAATAAAATAAAATAAGGGGCAGTTTATGTTTTGGTTTACGTAAGTGTGGCTTATATATATATATATATATATTAAAAGTTGAACGAATTAGTTTTCAATTTGTTTTAAAAAAAAATGGGAAAGAAAAAAAAAAAGGGAAAAGAGTAAGATATATTCTTTCCCCATATATTTGATATAGTATTTATTTTTAAATTGAAAAATTACTAATGGCTTAGATATAAAAAAGGAGAGATAACAGTTATCTTAAGAGTTTTTTCATTCGCGTAACTTTTGCAAAATACTCAAAGAGAAAAAAATTGAAAGTTCTTCTTTGAAAAAAAAAAAGTCTACTACTCATGTGTTGAGTACATAACAGATTCAGAAAAGTGTTAAGACAATTCATTCTTACAGTTTGACGCCCACTTGTATTTCCATTGGTGTGGAGGCTTGGATTGGAAAATCGTGGTGTCAAAGAAAAAAGCTAGGATATCCTGAAAGTCTTCAAAAGGTTAGTAAAATTCCTAAAGTTTTTTATTATTAATTAAAATTATATATCTATTCCCGATGAACAAATTTTTTAAAAAATTTTTGTTTGTCAACGATCCGATCCTTCTGCTGCGTTTCATATTTTAATTCCAACAATATATATATAAGCAACGACTATAGTCCTTACCTGGATCATCCAAACAATATAATATTTTTTGATAGGATGATAACAATGTGTTATATTAAACATAACATCAAGCATTGATCATCCAATGTTGTCATATATTTTGCTCTACAAGAGGATATACTATGTCTTTAATGTAGAGATACTAAATTAAAAAAAAAGTGTAAAAGATTTGAAATTACTATGCTTTTTTTTTTAGAAACATTGCTACTCCGTTTGTGAACTATAGTTTAGAATGAAAAATTCAGACTAATTACAAACAACTATTCGACAACATTAAAAGAAAAAATTAGTTTGGAAAATTAGTCCAAATTGAAATTATCAATTCAAACTTATTTGTTACAATAAAAACTATTCACTTGAGTTAGAAGAGTAAAAAGAAAAAAGTAAATGGTTTTTATTGTAACAAATGAGTTTGAATTGAGAATTTTAATTTGGATTAATTGTTCGAATTGATTTTTTTCTTAACATTGTCAAATACCAATTTGTGTTTGGACTAAATTTTTTGGTTCAAACTATAGTTTCCAAATGGAGTAGCAATTTTTTGTTTTTAAAAAGCATAGCCATTTCAAATATTCCACAATTTTTTTTTTTAATTTGATGTCATTACATTAAAGATATGATATATCATTTTCTAAAACAAAACATATGACAACATTGAATGATCAAAGCTTGATATTATATTTAATATAATACATTGTTATTTATTCTATTAAAATATATTAAGTTGTCTGGATGGTCCAGAGTGAGGACCATAGACGCTTCTATATATAACTGCCATAATAATTTTTTGCACAATTTATAAATATTATTACAATATATTTTTATAGATTTTAATCTTAGTATTAAATCTATCTAGGTCCTTCAAAAGTTTGAGCAACGTGGAGAGATTTAATTTTACCTTAGAAAATATAGGTCTTTAGATGTCAAAATTTTTCATGGAGGTAGAGAACATAGGAAAGCATGTTTAATTCTTATTTAAGCATAAAATGTATGAAAGATATGTATTCACTATTTTACCAATTTCGGACACTGTCACAATAAATCACAAAATTACACTTAGTATGGTTTCATAATTTATAAAAACATTTATAATTTCAACAAAATATTTTTTTATAAATTATAGATTATAGAAAACAACTTTATATTGTTGCATAAAAACTTTAAGGTGAAAATCATCATAAATCGTGATTAATATAGTTAAACACCTCTAAACAAAGACTTAGACAGATTATTCAATGCAGTGAACAACGTCTAATATGAAATAAATAATAATTCAAAAATAACGCCAATGACTCTACAAATTTTTGGGAATAAAGAAAACATATAAATAAAACCATTACAAAAAGCAGAATATGAAAATAACATTTCATGGATTTATGAAAATTCAAATAATTTTGAAGGTGAATTTTTTTTTATAAAGAGAATTCATGAGATGAATACCTACATAATCAAACAAAAAAAATATACCGATATAAGATATGAGATATAGAATTTACCACAGTAGGATTCAATCACCAGATGATTTGATATATAATAATATAATAGGAGATGTTAAATAAGAAACTCTAAAAGTTATTATCAATAATAACCTCTTTCATTTTTATTTTTTGACCATCGGATTAAAATTTAATGATTCAAGATCAAAGTCTCATAAAAACAAAAATAAGTACAAATTCACCCTATTATTTTTTTTAATTTTCAAATTAAACTTTTTAAAATAAACAAATAAAAAGTGAAATACCCAATGAAATACCAGGAAAGAAATCTTTTGAGAGTCATCATTTGTGAATGGGTCTTTCATTGGAGAGGATAGCAGGTGGGGAAAAGGCGTGACGCTATCTCGAACACCACCATTGGCACCTCTAGTGAGAGGCCCTTACATGCAAATGGCTTGACTTTAGCAGCAAGGCAAGGGGAGGTAGAGAGGGTGGGGGAGCTCGATGGCTATGATCAACGTGTTGGAAAAAATAGTACATAGTAGAATTTTAAAATTTTTATACTAGAGAATTTTTCAAAACACAACTTTGACACACTATATACATAAATTAACCAAATCTTACTAATCTTGTATGCCAAAGAACTTATAAATCGATGAAGAGAAGGGTGTTGCAGAAGGACCTTAACCAACTAGCCTTTTTTGCTATTCTCTATCCACATTGATGTGTGTGTAGGCACACTCAAACAGCTCTTCTACAGGTGACTTTCCTTCCAACTAATTGAGAGATACCTAGAACAACTGTTTTGATTTGTGTACAATAGTTCTCTAAGGGAGTTTTAGAGACTCAGTATAAAAGTGCTCACTCTTGATCTCTCAATTGATCTAAATGACAATGAGTCATACTCCCCTATTTATAGAGGTTGGGCCCAAAAGTTAGTCCATATCAGATATGGCCTAAAAAATTCGAATCAAGATCAATATCTAACAAAATTTGCCTCTAAGATGCATGATCAAAAATCGTTAGATTCGTAGGCCAAACTGGCAATCGGCCCGCCGAACTTAGTCCACCAACAGGTCAAACTGGAAGATCAGCCTACCGAACTAACAATAAATGATCCTACAAAGCTTTATTTCCCACCAAAGATTCTTGGGAAAAAGCCTCAGTTTTAATTCAAATAACCCAATAGAGAAGGTACTTAATTAAAACAGTCATATCTAGATAACCTCTAGCAAAATAAATATTCCTAATAATTTAACAAGTTTATCTTGAATTAATTTATTTGAAATTAATTCAATCAATAAACAGACATAAATTATTTGATCCCGATAACTCAACAAGTTTATCTTGAATTAATTTTTCACAAAATTAATTCAACCGATTAAAATACATGAATTATCTGATCCTATCGAATTTCAGCTAATCAGATAATTTGACATAAGTCACCAATTATTGAAAAAGTACGTCGTATTGTTATAGGATTTATTATTAGCTAGCAAAGAAGATCTAATAGACCTATATAGTTTAAGTTCCCAATAATTATGAAACCCAACATCATAAATATACATTTCATAATTCTAAACTCTAATGCTATTCCATCAAAAGCTTAGAGCTACACTCTCGAACTATATAGAATTACGAGGCCCGAATAGCTAAGTCTCCATGATATATCATAATATATTATATCCCTATAGAATTATCCATAATCAGTTTAAGGATAAATTTGGTCTTACCTTTTCGATTATTTTTATCTTATGTTCTATTATCTCACCATTGGAAAACTTACCATCCAAAGACAGCAAACCATTCGATTACACCTATGTATCCTGATGGTTGAGCGCTCCAATTTTTTAATTATAAGATAACACATATAAGAGGACATCAACGACACTTAAAGAGAAGCTATGGATTTTATACCTATTCATACCAAGAGAAATGTCTCCAACGTACTAGCATGCGTACCAACATAAAATGTGGATGTCAACCTTTGGTACATCAAAAAACATAAGTCAAGACAATAGGCCTATTATTCATCTCAAGATTAAGATACAATGCATATGATTGTCTAAAGTGAATTGATTTGCCAAAACAGAATTATTAATCCAAATCAATTACACTTTATGACCCGATTCAATACATCGTCATCTATGACAATACTCCAATGTTTCTATTCACGAAGTCCACCATCAATAGCCAAGATAAACCATCTCTCGTTAGGGATATAGACAACATAATAATTTTTGTATGAATAAAGTGCCCATGTCTATTGCCTCAATTGTGGATCTTATAATTTAGACCATCACCTTTAGAATCATGCCTTCCACATAATCTATCCATCATATGCATGATTCTAAAGGTTTAAACTGACAGTCTCAGACTTTTGTTTGCTTATCATGCATTAAACAAATATGAATGTAAAAAGGATAACAATTAGGTATATGAATAATAAATAAATTCTTTATTGATAAAAATGTCTCAAAAAGCAAATTACATTTTTACTCCTTAGGGCATGCATGTCTAACAATCTTCCACTTGTACTAAGTGAGTAAATATAAAAAATCTTGCATCCCCATAGCTTTCACATGTCTCTCGAAGACTCTCTCAGTAAGTGTCTTCATGAATAGATTAGCTAAATTGTACTCTAATGTGATTTTGCATATAGCTACATGCTCGCCTTCCACGAAGTCCTTTATCACATGATACTTCTAATCAATAAACTTACTCTTCTTGGAAAATCTTGGTTCCTTAGCATTAGCTGTTGCTGTGCTATTATTACAATACAGCAATACCGCCTTAACAATACAAGGAACTACCTTAAGATCCCCAAAGAACTTGTAGAGCCACACTACTTCTTTCAAAGCATCACTGGCTGCCACATACTTAGCTTCCATCATTGAATCCGAAGTGCACTCTAGCTTCACACTTCTTTAAACAATGGCACTGCCGCCTAGAGTAAACATAAAACCCAAAGTCAATCTTCTCAAATCCAAATAGGATTGGAAATCCAAGTCAGTGTCTCTTAGAGGAGTCAAATCCTCAACTGAATACATGGGCATATACTCTTAAGTCCTTCTCAAGTACTTGAAAATTTTCCTAGCCACATCCTAGTGGTTTGGTCTTGGATCCAACTGAAATCAACTTACAATCCTGACTGCATAATAAATATCCAGTCGTGTGCAAAGCATGGCATACATAAAACTTCCCACTATCGAAGCATAATGCACCTTTTTCATATATTCTCTTTCTTCCTCAAACTTTGGAGAGTCTTTTTTAGAAAGAGTAATTCCAGACCTAGCTGGTTGCCCACCTTTCTTAGAATCTTACATTTCAAACCTTTTAAGAATTTTATCTATGTAGCACGCTTAGGACAAATGTATCATTATGTTCATCCTATCCTGAAAGATCTGGATATCGAGAATAAAATTAGCTTCACCCATGTCAAACTACTTGGTCAACCATAATTTGACCGATGACAATGGCACAATGTCATTGCCAATTAGCAGAATGTCATCTATATAGAGCAGTAGAAAAACCACCTTCTCAGCCTTAATTTGTTTGTAAACACATAATTGGTCCACATTTTGTACAAACCCATAAGTCTTGATCACTTGATCAAATCTTATGTTCCAAAAACAGGAAGCCTACTTAAGTCCATAAATTGACTTTAGCAGCTTACAAACGTTATCCTCCTAACCCTTAGCCCTGAACTTGTCTAATTATTCCATATAAATGGACTCATCAAGGTAGCTATTTAGAAAGGCCATCTTGACATCCATCTGCCAAATCTCATAGTCGAGAACAGCTGCTATGGACAAGAGAATGCAGATTGATTTAACATGGCTATAGGTGATAAGGTTTCCTCGTAATCGATTCCTTCCTTTTACATATATCCCTTAGCTACAAGCCGAGCCTTATAGGTTTCAACCTTTCCATCCACTACTCTCTTGCTCTTATAGATCCATTTACACTCTATAGGTTTTACCCCTTTGGGAAGATCTACAAGCTTCTAGACTCAATCAGTTTCCATAGACTGGCCTCTGTCTAAAGTTTTGAATTAACATCCTCCATAGCCTCTTCGTAAATATAAGGATCCCTATCATGTGCATTCGATCAGCTAAGAGTGCCTCACTATTGAACATATACCTCTCGAGTTAACACTCGATCCTTTCACTATGCCAAGCCCCTTAGGTTGTTGTTCAAATTCAGCTGGTTTTTCTACACCGATTGGAGTGGTTTCATTCAGAAACCCCAGAGTGATAATAATAGCCCACTTTAGTCACTTTTGGATATCCAACATACATGCAAACTTTCGAACATGCTTCTAAATTATTCCCTTCCTTAAACAGGACATGAGACGGACATCCCTATATGCAAATATGGTTTAAGGATGTCCTTTTTCCTATCCAGAACTTCTGAGGAGTTTTAAAAACCTATTTTGAAGGCACATTGTTCAAAAGATAACATGTGGTTTGTAGTGTATATCCCCAAAAGGACAAAGGCAATGATGAATAACTCATCATGGACCTAACCATGTTCAACAAAGTCCTATTTCTTTTCTTAGCTACAATATTCTGCTATGGAGTGCCTGGCATAGTCAAATGGGATAAAATCCTATTCTCTAATAAGTGTTCTAAGAACTCATAAGAAAGTTATTCATAACCTCAATTGGATCGAAGCGCCTTTATGGGTCTACCCAATTACTTTTTCACTTCAGCCTGAAACTCCTGGAACTTGTCATAAGTTTCACTTTTGTGGTGCATTAGGTACACATACCCATACCTTGAGTAATCATCAATAATAGTGACAAAGTACTCATGCCCTCCTCATGCCTGAATGTTCATTGGTCCGTAAATATCACTATGCACAAGTTTCAAAACCCTTTTGGCCCTATTGCCTTTAGAGCCAAATGGTTTTTTGGTCATTTTACCCTCTAGACAAGATTCACATTGTGGTATAAATTTCACCTTTAAGTGACTTAAAGGTCCATCCCTTGCCAACTTTTGAATCCTATTCAGGTTTATATGACCTAGTCGCAAATGCCAAAAGTAAGTCTTATTAGAGTGAGATGTTCTAAGCCTTTTAAAGTTATTATCATTAATTTCAGTATTAAGCAGTAGTCCATCTAAGGTTTGATAAAATATAGATTATTTTGCATCCATCCAGAATAGATAAAAGATTTGTTTTGACAAATCACCACTTTATTATTAAAAAGAAACCAAATAGGAGTCTTTAAATAAACAAGCTATAGAAATTAAATTCCCTTTAAGTTTTGGAACATAAAAACAATCTCGTATAATTTCAAAATAAAATTCCTATAATTTTCAAAATAAAAGTGGACATCTCCCACTACTTAAGCTAAGACTAAGGATCCATCGCCCATCTGAAGTGTGAAGTCTTCACAAAGCATATTTCTCGTTTCTTTGAACCCCTACAGAGAAACACAAATATGATTAGTTGCTCTAGAATCTATGACCCAAGTGTCACTGGATTCCTCAACTAAACAAGTTTCAACAACCAGAAGATCACACCAACCTCTTTGGGAAAGAAAGCCCTTGCAATTCTTCTTTATGTGCCCGACCTTCTCGTAAAAACAACACTTGAACTTCTTTGGGTTCTTCTTTTTCTTGCCATTTCTAGGAATAGAAGACTTTCCATTCTTGGCCCGTTGTTTCTTTCTAATCCCTGGGTTAGTATTGGAACCAGAAGCAGCTGCCAAGTTGGCCTTGCCACCAATAGGAGATTCCTTGATCAGTAGTTCGAACTCCAGTAACTACTTCATCAATTCAGTCAAGGTCATGTCCCGTCTATTACTTAAATTAAATGTAGCACTAAATGGGATAAATTCCTTAGACAGAGTCTCAAAGACCTTACTCATCTAAGTTTCAGCATCGATGTCAACTCCATTGGTTTAAGCCTTAGCGAAGTAATGACCAACATCATATGCTTCTTTACAGATGTCCCTGGTCTTTGTTTGTAGTTTGAGAGTTTCTAAAGCACCCCTTCCCATTTTGTTAGGGCCTGGCCATAACATAACAGTGAGCCTGACTGTTAGCATCCTTCTAACAATCATACACTTAGATTTTCTCATTAGTAGATCTCCTGTAGCTCGGGAGGACATGGTGTCGTCAGTACAAACTTTAGTTTCTTAAAGGATAGGATAATGTTTAGGTTTTGTTTCCAATCATTATAGTTCTCACCAGTTAATTAGTTTTTGTCAATTATTGATGATAAAGCGTTTTTAGACATTTTTAATCTACAATAAAGAATCATATACCAAACATACAAAAAAATAATTTAGTAAGATAACACAATCATGTAAAATATACAAATGTATTTATGTGTCAAAACCTTGAAAATATCACAACCTTACAACAATAATTCCCAACTCAGAAATCAACAAGCTACCTAGGGGAGACTTGTCAAATTCAATTAGGAATACAAATCCCCTCCTAATTAATATATGCCATCCAGGACTTGTATGATCCAGCATATATTAATAATTGTTTCTTTGGCCATTAATTTAATTAATAGAGTTCCTAAAAGAGGTTAATAATAAAATTAACATGATTGTATAACCATTGTTTTAGTATTTTATCTATGATTTATAATCATTACCTAGAGATGTACAGTTATAAATCATGCTAAAAAGCCTTATCCTCTTGGAGATCCAACTCGGTCCATGATGAAGTCCCTTCCTAGGGGTCAAAACCACCATGTGCTACCTATGGATCAATGATGGAGGCCATAGATCCTCTCTTCGAAAACCTTTTCCCACTCAATTTTTGGAAATCAAGGTTTTATTTTATGAACATGCATGAACAATTTTAATGAGCAGCACTCCCTATTCTATATGACATGCTATCAATATACATGGCAAATCATATTATAATGTAGACAGCAAAACAATCATGCAAAACCACAAGCAAAATAATAATAAATTGTCGTAATCTTATGTTTCCACCCTAGAGAAAAGAAAATAAAGATTACAAGAGAATAATCAAAATATATTATCGATTCTTCATCCTTGAATCTTTAAATTGTATCCTTTTTTATGTAATGTCCACCTTCAAGTCTTCAATCCTGCATATATCGAATACTCTATATTTTTGGTCATATCCAAATTTAATGTTTCTCAGAATTGTCCCAAAAGTAAAATTAAAATTGCACTAAAAAATGCACATTTTCTAGAAAAATTTACAGCTCCTTGTCGGCATGCCAATCTGTGTGATTAGCCTTTTAGTCATGACCCTCTGGCCTACCGGTCATGACAAATTGGCTTGCCAAACTTAAAAGTTCGGCCTGTCGTAGAAACCATCAGAATTCTGGCCTACGAATAGCCTACCGATCCAAGAGTTTTGGCCTACTAGTCTATGAAGGTTTGCAATGTCTATCGAGCAATAATATCATTTTTCAAAAAATACATTTTTTAATGCAATCTATCAATTCTATTTTCACAATTCAAAAACATAAAATTAGAGACTTAAGAAATACCTGTGGAATGCTATCATTCATCTTCTTGATCTATCTTCTCTGAACTATTATCTAATTACAAAATTCTTACAAATTTAAAAATAATAATTCCTAGATAGAGATGATAGTTCGCTATCTAATTACATGAAAAACCTAGATACACTTTCTAACCTTTAAGGAACCATAACAGGCATAAATTAATTAATTAATTAATAATTAATCAATAAACATTCACCATGTAATCCATCATAACATATAAATATTTTCAAACCCAAGAGTGCCAACTCTCTAAAAATTATAATCAAACATAGGAGAGATCAAGATCACATAATTTATTCATATGGCATGATTACAAACTTGTAAATTTATGTAACAACCTGGCTCTAATACCAATTGTTAGAAAAGATAGTACATAGCGGAATTTTAAAATTTTTATACTAGAGTATTTTCTAAAACACAAGTTTGGCACACTATATGCATAAATTAACCAGATCTTACTAACCTTGTATGCCAAAGAACTCCTAAATAGATGAAGAGAAGGGCATAGTAGAAAGACCTCAACTAACTGGCCTTCTATGCTATTGTCTATCCATGAATAGTGTGTATGTGGGCACACTCATATAGCTTTTTCGTAGCTGACTCTCCTTCCAACCAATTAAGAGATAGCCAGAACTACCATTCGTGATTTGTGGACAATAGTTCTCTAGGGGAGTTTCAGAGACTCACAATGTAGAGTGCTCGCTCTTGATCTCTTAACTGATCTTAATAACAATGAGTCTCACTCCCCTATTTATAGAGGTTGGCCCTAGGAGTTAGTCCTTATTAGAGAAGGCCTCAAAAAATTGAATTAGGATCAATATTTGATAAATTTTGCATCTAAAATGTGTGCTAAAAAATCGTTCGGTCGGCAGGCCAAACTAGCAGATCAGCTTGTTGAACTTAGTCCACGGGCAGGCCAAACTAGAAGATTAGCCTACCAAACTATTGATAAATGATCCTGCAAATTTTTATTTCCCACCCAAGATTCTTGGGATAGAGTCTCAGTTTTAATTTAAATAACCCAATAGAGAAGTTATCTGATTAAAACAGTCATATCTAGATAACCTCTAGCAAAATAAATATTCCTGATAATTCAACAAGTTTATCTTGAATTAATTTATTTGAAATTAATTCAATCAATTTTTGGAAAAGCATGCCGTATCGGTATAGGATTTATTATGAGCTAGCAAAGTGAACCTGATAGACCCATATAGTTCAAGCTTATGATAATTATGAAACCTAATATGCCAGATTTACATTTCATAATTAGCAACTCTAATGCTATTCCACTAAAAGCTTAGATTGCACTCTCAAACTATATAAAATTACAAAGCCCAAATAGCTAAGTCTCCATGACATATCATAATATATTGTATCCTAATAGGATTATCCATAATCGGCTTAAGGATAAATTTTGTCTTACCTCCCAAATTATTTTTATCTTACGTTCCATTATCTTACAGTTAGAAAACTTACCATCCAAAGATAGTATACCTTTTAGTTACACCTATGTATCAAATGGTTGAGCACTCCAGCTTTTCAATTACAGGATAACACATATAAGAGGATATCAACGACTCCTAAAGAGGAGCTATGGATTCTATACCTATAGATAACAAGTCTATGCTATTTAGAGTCATGTCTCAATGTATTCGCATACATACCAATAAATACGGATGTCACCCTTTAGTATATCAAAAGATATAAGTCAAGACAATGGGCCCATTATTCATCTTAAGATTAAGATACAATACATATGATTATCTAAAGTGAATTGATTTGCTAAGACAAAATTATTAATCCAAATCAATTACACTTTATGTTTCGATTCAACATATCGTCACCAATGATAATGCACCAATGTTTCTATTTGCAGAGACCACCTCTAACGGCCAAGGAAAATCATCTCCCATTAGAGATATAGACAACATAAAAATCTTTGCATAAATAAAGCCCCTAACTTCATTTGCTCGATTGCAGGTCTTATAATTTAGGCCGTCACCTTTAAAATATTGTCTTTGACATAATCTGTCTGTCTTATGCCTGATTTGTTGAAAAAATAGTACGTAGTGGAAATTTAAAATTTTATATCAGAGTATTTTCTAAAACACAAGTTTGACATGCTATATGCATAAATTAACCAAAACTTACTAACCTTTGAATGCCAAAGAAGTCCTACAATCCATGAAAAGAAGTAACGTTCTAGACGAGCCTCAACCAACTAGTCTTCTTTGCTATTATCTATTCATGTTCGGAGTGAGTGTGGGCTCACATCGTTCAGCTTTTCCACCAGGTGACTCTCCTTCCAACCAATTGAAAGAACCCAAATTTATAGTTCGTGATTTATGAATAATAACTCTTAAGGAGTTTCCAGAGTCTCACCGGCAGAGTATAAGGCCTTGAAAATTCAAATTAGAATTAAATCAGGATCAACATCTG